>OX579635.1:47090362-47317732 GCA_951230915.1 Antitrichia curtipendula
AGTTTGGAAAACTACTTCTACATGAAGACAAAGTGGCCATTGATTGATTCACCTCCACTCAAGGTGAATTGAGTTTGAGGTACTACTTCTACAAGCAAGACAAAGTGGCCTTTGATTCACCTCGAATCAAGGTGATTTGAGTTTGGAATACTACTTCTACATGAAGACAAAGTGGCCTTTGATTGATTCACCTCCACTCAAGGTGAATTAAGTTTGCGATACTACTTCTACAAGCAAGACAAAGTGGCCTTTGATTCACCTCGAATCAAGGTGATTTGAGTTTGGAATACTACTTCTACATGAAGACAAAGTGGCCATTGATTGATTCACCTCCACTCAAGGTGAATTGAGTTTGCGATACTACTTCTACAAGCAAGACAAAGTGGCCTTTGATTCACCTCGAATCAAGGTGATTTGAGTTTGGAAAACTACTTCTACATGAAGACAAAGTGGCCATTGATTGATTCACCTCCACTCAAGGTGAATTGAGTTTGCGATACTACTTCTCCAAGCAAGACAAAGTGGCCTTTGATTCACTTCGAATCAAGGTGATTTGAGTTTGGAATACTACTTCTACATGAAGACAAAGTGGCCATTGATTGATTCACCTCCAGTCAAGGTGAATTGAGTTTGCGATACTACTTCTCCAAGCAAGACAAAGTGGCCTTTGATTCACCTCGAATCAAGGTGATTTGAGTTTGGAAAACTACTTCTACATGAAGACAAAGTGGCCATTGATTGATTCACCTCCACTCAAGGTGAATTGAGTTTGAGGTACTACTTCTACAAGCAAGACAAAGTGGCCTTTGATTCACCTCGAATCAAGGTGATTTGAGTTTGGAATACTACTTCTACATGAAGACAAAGTGGCCTTTGATTGATTCACCTCCACTCAAGGTGAATTAAGTTTGCGATACTACTTCTACAAGCAAGACAAAGTGGCCTTTGATTCACCTCGAATCAAGGTGATTTGAGTTTGGAATACTACTTCTACATGAAGACAAAGTGGCCATTGATTGATTCACCTCCACTCAAGGTGAATTGAGTTTGCGATACTACTTCTACAAGCAAGACAAAGTGGCCTTTGATTCACCTCGAATCAAGGTGATTTGAGTTTGGAAAACTACTTCTACATGAAGACAAACTGGCCATTGATTGATTCACCTCCACTCAAGGTGAATTGAGTTTGAGGTACCACTTCTACAAGCAAGACAAAGTGGCCTTTGATTCACCTCGAATCAAGGTGATTTGAGTTTGGAATACTACTTCTACATGAAGACAAAGTGGCCATTGATTGATTCACCTCCACTCAAGGTGAATTGAGTTTGCGATACTACTTCTACAAGCAAGACAAAGTGGCCTTTGATTCACCTCGAATCAAGGTGATTTGAGTTTGGAATACTACTTCTACATGAAGACAAAGTGGCCATTGATTGATTCACCTCCACTCAAGGTGAATTGAGTTTGAGGTACTACTTCTACAAGCAAGACAAAGTGGCCTTTGATTCACCTCGAATCAAGGTGATTTGAGTTTGGAATACTACTTCTACATGAAGACAAAGTGGCCATTGATTGATTCACCTCCACTCAAGGTGAATTGAGTTTGAGGTACTACTTCTACAAGCAAGACAAAGTGGCCTTTGATTCACCTCGAATCAAGGTGATTTGAGTTTGGAATACTACTTCTACATGAAGACAAAGTGGCCATTGATTGATTCACCTCCACTCAAGGTGAATTGAGTTTGAGATACTACTTCTACAAGCAAGACAAAGTGGCCTTTGATTCACCTCGAATCAAGGTGATTTGAATTTGGAATATTACTTCTACATGAAGACAAAGTGGCCATTGATTGATTCACCTCCACTCAAGGTGAATTGAGTTTGACATACTACTTCTACAAGCAAGACAAAGTGGCCATTGATTGATTCACCTCCACTCAAGGTGAATTGAGTTTGCGATACTACTTCTACAAGCAAGACAAAGTGGCCTTTGATTCACCTCGAATCAAGGTGATTTGAGTTTGGAATATTACTTCTACATGAAGACAAAGTGGCCATTGATTGATTCACCTCCAGTCAAGGTGAATTGAGTTTGCGATACTACTTCTACAAGCAAGACAAAGTGGCCTTTGATTCACCTCGAATCAAGGTGATTTGAGTTTGGAATATTACTTCTACATGAAGACAAAGTGGCCGTTGATTGATTCACCTCCACTCAAGGTGAATTGAGTTTGCGATACTACTTCTACAAGCAAGACAAAGTGGCCATTGATTGATTCACCTCCACTCAAGGTGAATTGAGTTTGCGATACTACTTCTACAAGCAAGACAAAGTGGCCTTTGATTCACCTCCACTCAAGGTGAATTGAGTTTGACATACTACTTCTACAAGCAAGACAAAGTGGCCATTGATTGATTCACCTCCACTCAAGGTGAATTGAGTTTGCGATACTACTTCTACAAGCAAGACAAAGTGGCCTTTGGTTCACCTTGAATCAAGGTGATTTGAGTTTGGAATACTACTTCTACATGAAGACAAAGTGGCCATTGATTGATTCACCTCCACTCAAGGTGAATTGAGTTTGCGATACTACTTCTACAAGCAAGACAAAGTGGCCTTTGATTCACCTCGAATCAAGGTGATTTGAGTTTGGAATACTACTTCTACATGAAGACAAAGTGGCCATTGATTGATTCACCTCCACTCAAGGTGAATTGAGTTTGCGATACTACTTCTACAAGCAAGACAAAGTGGCCTTTGATTCACCTCGAATCAAGGTGATTTGAGTTTGGAATATTACTTCTACATGAAGACAAAGTGGCCATTGATTGATTCACCTCCAGTCAAGGTGAATTGAGTTTGAGGTACTACTTCTACAAGCAAGACAAAGTGGCCTTTGATTCACCTCGAATCAAGGTGATTTGAGTTTGGAATACTACTTCTACATGAAGACAAAGTGGCCATTGATTGATTCACCTCCACTCAAGGTGAATTGAGTTTGCGATACTACTTCTACAAGCAAGACAAAGTGGCCTTTGATTCACCTCGAATCAAGGTGATTTGAGTTTGGAAAACTACTTCTACATGAAGACAAAGTGGCCATTGATTGATTCACCTCCACTCAAGGTGAATTGAGTTTGAGGTACTACTTCTACAAGCAAGACAAAGTGGCCTTTGATTCACCTCGAATCAAGGTGATTTGAGTTTAGAATACTACTTCTACATGAAGACAAAGTGGCCATTGATTGATTCACCTCCACTCAAGGTGAATTAAGTTTGCGATACTACTTCTCCAAGCAAGACAAAGTGGCCTTTGATTCACCTCGAATCAAGGTGATTTGAGTTTGGAATACTACTTCTACATGAAGACAAAGTGGCCATTGATTGATTCACCTCCACTCAAGGTGAATTGAGTTTGCGATACTACTTCTACAAGCAAGACAAAGTGGCCTTTGATTCACCTCGAATCAAGGTGATTTGAGTTTGGAAAACTACTTCTACATGAAGACAAAGTGGCCATTGATTGATTCACCTCCACTCAAGGTGAATTGAGTTTGCGATACTACTTCTACAAGCAAGAGAAAGTGGCCTTTGATTCACCTCGAATCAAGGTGATTTGAGTTTGGAATATTACTTCTACATGAAGACAAAGTGGCCATTGATTGATTCACCTCCACTCAAGGTGAATTGAGTTTGAGGTACCACTTCTCCAAGCAAGACAAAGTGGCCTTTGATTCACCTCGAATCAAGGTGATTTGAGTTTGGAATACTACTTCTACATGAAGACAAAGTGGCCATTGATTGATTCACCTCCACTCAAGGTGAATTGAGTTTGCGATACTACTTCTACAAGCAAGACAAAGTGGCCTTTGATTCACCTCGAATCAAGGTGATTTGAGTTTGGAATATTACTTCTACATGAAGACAAAGTGGCCATTGATTGATTCACCTCCAGTCAAAGTGAATTGAGTTTGAGGTACTACTTCTACAAGCAAGACAAAGTGGCATTTGATTCACCTCGAATCAAGGTGATTTGAGTTTGGAATACTACTTCTACATGAAGACAAAGTGGCCATTGATTGATTCACCTCCACTCAAGGTGAATTGAGTTTGCGATACTACTTCTACAAGCAAGACAAAGTGGCCTTTGGTTCACCTTGAATCAAGGTGATTTGAGTTTGGAATACTACTTCTACATGAAGACAAAGTGGCCATTGATTGATTCACCTCCACTCAAGGTGAATTGAGTTTGAGGTACTACTTTTACAAGCAAGACAAAGTGGCCTTTGATTCACCTCGAATCAAGGTGATTTGAGTTTGGAATACTACTTCTACATGAAGACAAACTGGCCATTGATTGATTCACCTCCACTCAAGGTGAATTGAGTTTGCGATACTACTTCTCCAAGCAAGACAAAGTGGCCTTTGATTCACTTCGAATCAAGGTGATTTGAGTTTGGAATACTACTTCTACATGAAGACAAAGTGGCCATTGATTGATTCACCTCCAGTCAAGGTGAATTGAGTTTGCGATACTACTTCTCCAAGCAAGACAAAGTGGCCTTTGATTCACCTCGAATCAAGGTGATTTGAGTTTGGAAAACTACTTCTACATGAAGACAAAGTGGCCATTGATTGATTCACCTCCACTCAAGGTGAATTGAGTTTGAGGTACTACTTCTACAAGCAAGACAAAGTGGCCTTTGATTCACCTCGAATCAAGGTGATTTGAGTTTGGAATACTACTTCTACATGAAGACAAAGTGGCCTTTGATTGATTCACCTCCACTCAAGGTGAATTAAGTTTGCGATACTACTTCTACAAGCAAGACAAAGTGGCCTTTGATTCACCTCGAATCAAGGTGATTTGAGTTTGGAATACTACTTCTACATGAAGACAAAGTGGCCATTGATTGATTCACCTCCACTCAAGGTGAATTGAGTTTGCGATACTACTTCTACAAGCAAGACAAAGTGGCCTTTGATTCACCTCGAATCAAGGTGATTTGAGTTTGGAAAACTACTTCTACATGAAGACAAACTGGCCATTGATTGATTCACCTCCACTCAAGGTGAATTGAGTTTGAGGTACCACTTCTACAAGCAAGACAAAGTGGCCTTTGATTCACCTCGAATCAAGGTGATTTGAGTTTGGAATACTACTTCTACATGAAGACAAAGTGGCCATTGATTGATTCACCTCCACTCAAGGTGAATTGAGTTTGAGATACTACTTCTACAAGCAAGACAAAGTGGCCTTTGATTCACCTCGAATCAAGGTGATTTGAGTTTGGAATACTACTTCTACATGAAGACAAAGTGGCCATTGATTGATTCACCTCCACTCAAGGTGAATTGAGTTTGAGGTACTACTTCTACAAGCAAGACAAAGTGGCCTTTGATTCACCTCGAATCAAGGTGATTTGAGTTTGGAATACTACTTCTACATGAAGACAAAGTGGCCATTGATTGATTCACCTCCACTCAAGGTGAATTGAGTTTGAGATACTACTTCTACAAGCAAGACAAAGTGGCCTTTTATTCACCTCGAATCAAGGTGATTTGAGTTTGGAATACTACTTCTACATGAAGACAAAGTGGCCATTGATTGATTCACCTCCACTCAAGGTGAATTGAGTTTGAGATACTACTTCTACAAGCAAGACAAAGTGGCCTTTGATTCACCTCGAATCAAGGTGATTTGAATTTGGAATATTACTTCTACATGAAGACAAAGTGGCCATTGATTGATTCACCTCCACTCAAGGTGAATTGAGTTTGACATACTACTTCTACAAGCAAGACAAAGTGGCCATTGATTGATTCACCTCCACTCAAGGTGAATTGAGTTTGCGATACTACTTCTACAAGCAAGACAAAGTGGCCTTTGATTCACCTCGAATCAAGGTGATTTGAGTTTGGAATACTACTTCTACATGAAGACAAAGTGGCCATTGATTGATTCACCTCCACTCAAGGTGAATTGAGTTTGCGATACTACTTCTACAAGCAAGACAAAGTGGCCTTTGATTCACCTCGAATCAAGGTGATTTGAGTTTGGAATATTACTTCTACATGAAGACAAAGTGGCCATTGATTGATTCACCTCCAGTCAAGGTGAATTGAGTTTGCGATACTACTTCTACAAGCAAGACAAAGTGGCCTTTGATTCACCTCGAATCAAGGTGATTTGAGTTTGGAATACTACTTCTACATGAAGACAAACTGGCCATTGATTGATTCACCTCCACTCAAGGTGAATTGAGTTTGAGGTACTACTTCTACAAGCAAGACAAAGTGGCCTTTGATTCACCTCGAATCAAGGTGATTTGAGTTTGGAATACTACTTCTACATGAAGACAAAGTGGCCATTGATTGATTCACCTCCACTCAAGGTGAATTGAGTTTGAGATACTACTTCTACAAGCAAGACAAGGTGGCCTTTCATTCACCTCGAATCAAGGTGATTTGAGTTTGGAATACTACTTCTACATGAAGACAAAGTGGCCATTGATTGATTCACCTCCACTCAAGGTGAATTGAGTTTGAGATACTACTTCTACAAGCAAGACAAAGTGGCCTTTGATTCACCTCGAATCAAGGTGATTTGAGTTTGGAAAACTACTTCTACATGAAGACAAAGTGGCCATTGATTGATTCACCTCCACTCAAGGTGAATTGAGTTTGAGGTACTACTTCTACAAGCAAGACAAAGTGGCCTTTGATTCACCTCGAATCAAGGTGATTTGAGTTTGGAATACTACTTCTACATGAAGACAAAGTGGCCTTTGATTGATTCACCTCCACTCAAGGTGAATTAAGTTTGCGATACTACTTCTACAAGCAAGACAAAGTGGCCTTTGATTCACCTCGAATCAAGGTGATTTGAGTTTGGAATACTACTTCTACATGAAGACAAAGTGGCCATTGATTGATTCACCTCCACTCAAGGTGAATTGAGTTTGCGATACTACTTCTACAAGCAAGACAAAGTGGCCTTTGATTCACCTCGAATCAAGGTGATTTGAGTTTGGAAAACTACTTCTACATGAAGACAAACTGGCCATTGATTGATTCACCTCCACTCAAGGTGAATTGAGTTTGAGGTACCACTTCTACAAGCAAGACAAAGTGGCCTTTGATTCACCTCGAATCAAGGTGATTTGAGTTTGGAATACTACTTCTACATGAAGACAAAGTGGCCATTGATTGATTCACCTCCACTCAAGGTGAATTGAGTTTGAGATACTACTTCTACAAGCAAGACAAAGTGGCCTTTGATTCACCTCGAATCAAGGTGATTTGAGTTTGGAATACTACTTCTACATGAAGACAAAGTGGCCATTGATTGATTCACCTCCACTCAAGGTGAATTGAGTTTGAGGTACTACTTCTACAAGCAAGACAAAGTGGCCTTTGATTCACCTCGAATCAAGGTGATTTGAGTTTGGAATACTACTTCTACATGAAGACAAAGTGGCCATTGATTGATTCACCTCCACTCAAGGTGAATTGAGTTTGAGATACTACTTCTACAAGCAAGACAAAGTGGCCTTTTATTCACCTCGAATCAAGGTGATTTGAGTTTGGAATACTACTTCTACATGAAGACAAAGTGGCCATTGATTGATTCACCTCCACTCAAGGTGAATTGAGTTTGAGATACTACTTCTACAAGCAAGACAAAGTGGCCTTTGATTCACCTCGAATCAAGGTGATTTGAATTTGGAATATTACTTCTACATGAAGACAAAGTGGCCATTGATTGATTCACCTCCACTCAAGGTGAATTGAGTTTGACATACTACTTCTACAAGCAAGACAAAGTGGCCATTGATTGATTCACCTCCACTCAAGGTGAATTGAGTTTGCGATACTACTTCTACAAGCAAGACAAAGTGGCCTTTGATTCACCTCGAATCAAGGTGATTTGAGTTTGGAATACTACTTCTACATGAAGACAAAGTGGCCATTGATTGATTCACCTCCACTCAAGGTGAATTGAGTTTGCGATACTACTTCTACAAGCAAGACAAAGTGGCCTTTGATTCACCTCGAATCAAGGTGATTTGAGTTTGGAATATTACTTCTACATGAAGACAAAGTGGCCATTGATTGATTCACCTCCAGTCAAGGTGAATTGAGTTTGCGATACTACTTCTACAAGCAAGACAAAGTGGCCTTTGATTCACCTCGAATCAAGGTGATTTGAGTTTGGAATACTACTTCTACATGAAGACAAACTGGCCATTGATTGATTCACCTCCACTCAAGGTGAATTGAGTTTGAGGTACTACTTCTACAAGCAAGACAAAGTGGCCTTTGATTCACCTCGAATCAAGGTGATTTGAGTTTGGAATACTACTTCTACATGAAGACAAAGTGGCCATTGATTGATTCACCTCCACTCAAGGTGAATTGAGTTTGAGATACTACTTCTACAAGCAAGACAAGGTGGCCTTTCATTCACCTCGAATCAAGGTGATTTGAGTTTGGAATACTACTTCTACATGAAGACAAAGTGGCCATTGATTGATTCACCTCCACTCAAGGTGAATTGAGTTTGAGATACTACTTCTACAAGCAAGACAAAGTGGCCTTTGATTCACCTCGAATCAAGGTGATTTGAGTTTGGAATATTACTTCTACATGAAGACAAAGTGGCCATTGATTGATTCACCTCCACTCAAGGTGAATTGAGTTTGACATACTACTTCTACAAGCAAGACAAAGTGGCCATTGATTGATTCACCTCCACTCAAGGTGAATTGAGTTTGCGATACTACTTCTACAAGCAAGACAAAGTGGCCTCTGATTCACCTCGAATCAAGGTGATTTGAGTTTGGAATACTACTTCTACATGAAGACAAAGTGGCCATTGATTGATTCACCTCCACTCAAGGTGAATTGAGTTTGAGATACTACTTCTACAAGCAAGACAAAGTGGCCTTTGATTCACCTCGAATCAAGGTGATTTGAGTTTGGAATATTACTTCTACATGAAGACAAAGTGGCCATTGATTGATTCACCTCCACTCAAGGTGAATTGAGTTTGAGATACTACTTCTACAAGCAAGACAAAGTGGCCTTTGATTCACCTCGAATCAAGGTGATTTGAGTTTGGAATATTACTTCTACATGAAGACAAAGTGGCCATTGATTGATTCAGCTCCACTCAAGGTGAATTGAGTTTGAGATACTACTTCTACAAGCAAGACAAAGTGGCCATTGCTTGATTCACCTCCACGCAAGGTGAATTGAGTTTGCGATACTACTTCTACAAGCAAGACAAAGTGGCCTTTGATTCACCTCGAATCAAGGTGATTTGAGTTTGGAATATTACTTCTACATGAAGACAAAGTGGCCATTGATTGATTCACCTCCACCTAAGGTGAATTGAGTTTGCGATACTACTTCTACAAGCAAGACAAAGTGGCCTTTGATTCACCTCGAATCAAGGTGATTTGAGTTTGGAATACTACTTCTACATGAAGACAAAGTGGCCATTGATTGATTCACCTCCACCTGAGGTTAATTGAGTTTGCGATACTACTTCTACAAGCAAGACAAAGTGGCCTTTGATTCACCTCGAATCAAGGTGATTTGAGTTTGGAATACTACTTCTACATGAAGACAAAGTGGCCATTGATTGATTCACCTCCACTCAAGGTGAATTGAGTTTGAGGTACTACTTCTACAAGCAAGACAAAGTGGCCTTTGATTCACCTCGAATCAAGGTGATTTGAGTTTGGAATACTACTTCTACATGAAGACAAACTGGCCATTGATTGATTCACCTCCACTCAAGGTGAATTGAGTTTGAGGTACTACTTCTACAAGCAAGACAAAGTGGCCTTTGATTCACCTCGAATCAAGGTGATTTGAGTTTGGAATACTACTTCTACATGAAGACAAAGTGGCCATTGATTGATTCACCTCCACTCAAGGTGAATTGAGTTTGAGATACTACTTCTACAAGCAAGACAAAGTGGCCTTTTATTCACCTCGAATCAAGGTGATTTGAGTTTGGAATACTACTTCTACATGAAGACAAAGTGGCCATTGATTGATTCACCTCCACTCAAGGTGAATTGAGTTTGAGATACTACTTCTACAAGCAAGACAAAGTGGCCTTTGATTCACCTCGAATCAAGGTGATTTGAGTTTGGAATATTACTTCTACATGAAGACAAAGTGGCCATTGATTGATTCACCTCCACTCAAGGTGAATTGAGTTTGACATACTACTTCTACAAGCAAGACAAAGTGGCCATTGATTGATTCACCTCCACTCAAGGTGAATTGAGTTTGCGATACTACTTCTACAAGCAAGACAAAGTGGCCTTTGATTCACCTCGAATCAAGGTGATTTGAGTTTGGAATACTACTTCTACATGAAGACAAAGTGGCCATTGATTGATTCACCTCCACTCAAGGTGAATTGAGTTTGAGATACTACTTCTACAAGCAAGACAAAGTGGCCTTTGATTCACCTCGAATCAAGGTGATTTGAGTTTGGAATATTACTTCTACATGAAGACAAAGTGGCCATTGATTGATTCACCTCCACTCAAGGTGAATTGAGTTTGAGATACTACTTCTACAAGCAAGACAAAGTGGCCTTTGATTCACCTCGAATCAAGGTGATTTGAGTTTGGAATATTACTTCTACATGAAGACAAAGTGGCCATTGATTGATTCAGCTCCACTCAAGGTGAATTGAGTTTGAGATACTACTTCTACAAGCAAGACAAAGTGGCCATTGCTTGATTCACCTCCACTCAAGGTGAATTGAGTTTGCGATACTACTTCTACAAGCAAGACAAAGTGGCCTTTGATTCACCTCGAATCAAGGTGATTTGAGTTTGGAATATTACTTCTACATGAAGACAAAGTGGCCATTGATTGATTCACCTCCACTCAAGGTGAATTGAGTTTGAGGTACTACTTCTACAAGCAAGACAAAGTGGCCTTTGATTCACCTCGAATCAAGGTGATTTGAGTTTGGAATACTACTTCTACATGAAGACAAAGTGGCCATTGATTGATTCACCTCCACTCAAGGTGAATTGAGTTTGAGGTACCACTTCTACAAGCAAGACAAAGTGGCCTTTGATTCACCTCGAATCAAGGTGATTTGAGTTTGGAATACTACTTCTACATGAAGACAAAGTGGCCATTGATTGATTCACCTCCACTCAAGGTGAATTGAGTTTGAGATACTACTTCTACAAGCAAGACAAAGTGGCCTTTGATTCACCTCGAATCAAGGTGATTTGAGTTTGGAATATTACTTCTACATGAAGACAAAGTGGCCATTGATTGATTCACCTCCACTCAAGGTGAATTGAGTTTGAGATACTACTTCTACAAGCAAGACAAAGTGGCCTTTGATTCACCTCGAATCAAGGTGATTTGAGTTTGGAATACTACCTCGACATGAAGACAAAGTGGCCATTGATTGATTCACCTCCACTCAAGGTGAATTGAGTTTGACATACTACTTCTACAAGCAAGACAAAGTGGCCATTGATTGATTCACCTCCACTCAAGGTGAATTGAGTTTGCGATACTACTTCTACAAGCAAGACAAAGTGGCCTTTGATTCACCTCGAATCAAGGTGATTTGAATTTGGAATACTACTTCTACATGAAGACAAAGTGGCCATTGATTGATTCACCTCCACTCAAGGTGAATTGAGTTTGAGATACTACTTCTACAAGCAAGACAAAGTGGCCTTTGATTCACCTCGAATCAAGGTGATTTGAGTTTGGAATATTACTTCTACATGAAGACAAAGTGGCCATTGATTGATTCACCTCCACTCAAGGTGAATTGAGTTTGAGATACTACTTCTACAAGCAAGACAAAGTGGCCTTTGATTCACCTCGAATCAAGGTGATTTGAGTTTGGAATATTACTTCTACATGAAGACAAAGTGGCCATTGATTGATTCACCTCCACTCAAGGTGAATTGAGTTTGAGATACTACTTCTACAAGCAAGACAAAGTGGCCATTGATTGATTCACCTCCACTCAAGGTGAATTGAGTTTGCGATACTACTTCTACAAGCAAGACAAAGTGGCCTTTGGTTCACCTTGAATCAAGGTGATTTGAGTTTGGAATACTACTTCTACATGAAGACAAAGTGGCCATTGATTGACTCACCTCCACTCAAGGTGAATTGAGTTTGAGATACTACTTCTACAAGCAAGACAAAGTGGCCTTTGATTCACCTCGAATCAAGGTGATTTGAGTTTGGAATATTACTTCTACATGAAGACAAAGTGGCCATTGATTGATTCACCTCCACTCAAGGTGAATTGAGTTTGAGATACTACTTCTACAAGCAAGACAAAGTGGCCTTTGATTCACCTCGAATCAAGGTGATTTGAGTTTGGAATATTACTTCTACATGAAGACAAAGTGGCCATTGATTGATTCACCTCCACTCAAGGTGAATTGAGTTTAAGATACTACTTCTACAAGCAAGACAAAGTGGCCATTGATTGATTCACCTCCACTCAAGGTGAATTGAGTTTGCGATACTACTTCTACAAGCAAGACAAAGTGGCCTTTGATTCACCTCGAATCAAGGTGATTTGAGTTTGGAATACTACTTCTACATGAAGACAAACTGGCCATTGATTGATTCACCTCCACACAAAGTGAATTGAGTTTGCGATACTACTTCTACAAGCAAGACAAAGTGGCCTTTGATTCACCTCGAATCAAGGTGATTTGAGTTTGGAATACTACTTCTACATGAAGACAAAGTGGCCATTGATTGATTCACCTCCACTCAAGGTGAATTGAGTTTGAGATACTACTTCTACAAGCAAGACAAAGTGGCCTTTGATTCACCTCGAATCAAGGTGATTTGAGTTTGGAATATTACTTCTACATGAAGACAAAGTGGCCATTGATTGATTCACCTCCACTCAAGGTGAATTGAGTTTGAGATACTACTTCTACAAGCAAGACAAAGTGGCCTTTGATTCACCTCGAATCAAGGTGATTTGAGTTTGGAATATAACTTCTACATGAAGACAAAGTGGCCATTGATTGATTCACCTCCACTCAAGGTGAATTGAGTTTGACATACTACTTCTACAAGCAAGACAAAGTGGCCATTGATTGATTCACCTCCACTCAAGGTGAATTGAGTTTGCGATACTACTTCTACAAGCAAGACAAAGTGGCCTTTGGTTCACCTTGAATCAAGGTGATTTGAGTTTGGAATACTACTTCTACATGAAGACAAAGTGGCCATTGATTGACTCACCTCCACTCAAGGTGAATTGAGTTTGAGATACTACTTCTACAAGCAAGACAAAGTGGCCTTTGATTCACCTCGAATCAAGGTGATTTGAGTTTGGAATATTACTTCTACATGAAGACAAAGTGGCCATTGATTGATTCACCTCCACTCAAGGTGAATTGAGTATATGAGATACTACTTCTACAAGCAAGACAAAGTGGCCTTTGATTCACCTCGAATCAAGGTGATTTGAGTTTGGAATATTACTTCTACATGAAGACAAAGTGGCCATTGATTGATTCACCTCCACTCAAGGTGAATTGAGTTTAAGATACTACTTCTACAAGCAAGACAAAGTGGCCATTGATTGATTCACCTCCACTCAAGGTGAATTGAGTTTGCGATACTACTTCTACAAGCAAGACAAAGTGGCCTTTGATTCACCTCGAATCAAGGTGATTTGAGTTTGGAATACTACTTCTACATGAAGACAAACTGGCCATTGATTGATTCACCTCCACACAAAGTGAATTGAGTTTGCGATACTACTTCTACAAGCAAGACAAAGTGGCCTTTGATTCACCTCGAATCAAGGTGATTTGAGTTTGGAATACTACTTCTACATGAAGACAAAGTGGCCATTGATTGATTCACCTCCACTCAAGGTGAATTGAGTTTGAGATACTACTTTTACAAGCAAGACAAAGTGGCCTTTGATTCACCTCGAATCAAGGTGATTTGAGTTTGGAATACTACCTCGACATGAAGACAAAGTGGCCATTGATTGATTCACCTCCACTCGAGGTGAATTGAGTTTGCGATACTACTTCTACAAGCAAGACAAAGTGGCCTTTGATTCACCTCGAATCAAGGTGATTTGAGTTTGGAATATTACTTCTACATGAAGACAAAGTGGCCATTGATTGATTCACCTCCACTCAAGGTGAATTGAGTTTGAGATACTACTTCTACAAGCAAGACAAAGTGGCCTTTGATTCACCTCGAATCAAGGTGATTTGAGTTTGGAATATTACTTCTACATGAAGACAAAGTGGCCATTGATTGATTCACCTCCACTCAAGGTGAATTGAGTTTGACATACTACTTCTACAAGCAAGACAAAGTGGCCATTGATTGATTCACCTCCACTCAAGGTGAATTGAGTTTGCGATACTACTTCTACAGGCAAGACAAAGTGGCCTTTGATTCACCTCGAATCAAGGTGATTTGAGTTTGGAATATTACTTCTACATGAAGACAAAGTGGCCATTGATTGATTCACCTCCACTCAAGGTGAATTGAGTTTGAGATACTACTTCTACAAGCAAGACAAGGTGGCCTTTCATTCACCTCGAATCAAGGTGATTTGAGTTTGGAATACTACTTCTACATGAAGACAAAGTGGCCATTGATTGATTCACCTCCACTCAAGGTGAATTGAGTTTGAGATACTACTTCTACAAGCAAGACAAAGTGGCCTTTGATTCACCTCGAATCAAGGTGATTTGAGTTTGGAATATTACTTCTACATGAAGACAAAGTGGCCATTGATTGATTCACCTCCACTCAAGGTGAATTGAGTTTGAGATACTACTTCTACAAGCAAGACAAAGTGGCCTTTGATTCACCTCGAATCAAGGTGATTTGAGTTTGGAATATTACTTCTACATGAAGACAAAGTGGCCATTGATTGATTCACCTCCACTCAAGGTGAATTGAGTTTGACATACTACTTCTACAAGCAAGACAAAGTGGCCATTGATTGATTCACCTCCACTCAAGGTGAATTGAGTTTGCGATACTACTTCTACAGGCAAGACAAAGTGGCCTTTGATTCACCTCGAATCAAGGTGATTTGAGTTTGGAATACTACTTCTACATGAAGACAAAGTGGCCATTGATTGATTCACCTCCACTCAAGGTGAATTGAGTTTGAGATACTACTTCTACAAGCAAGACAAAGTGGCCTTTGATTCACCTCGAATCAAGGTGATTTGAGTTTGGAATATTACTTCTACATGAAGACAAAGTGGCCATTGATTGATTCACCTCCACTCAAGGTGAATTGAGTTTGAGATACTACTTCTACAAGCAAGACAAAGTGGCCTTTGATTCACCTCGAATCAAGGTGATTTGAGTTTGGAATATTACTTCTACATGAAGACAAAGTGGCCATTGATTGATTCACCTCCACTCAAGGTGAATTGAGTTTGACATACTACTTCTACAAGCAAGACAAAGTGGCCATTGATTGATTCACCTCCACTCAAGGTGAATTGAGTTTGCGATACTACTTCTACAAGCAAGACAAAGTGGCCTTTGATTCACCTCGAATCAAGGTGATTTGAGTTTGGAATATTACTTCTACATGAAGACAAAGTGGCCATTGATTGATTCACCTCCACTCAAGGTGAATTGAGTTTGAGATACTACTTTTACAAGCAAGACAAAGTGGCCTTTGATTCACCTCGAATCAAGGTGATTTCAGTTTGGAATACTACTTCTACATGAAGACAAAGTGGCCATTGATTGATTCACCTCCACTCAAAGTGAATTGAGTTTGAGATACGACTTCTACAAGCAAGACAAAGTGGCCTTTGATTCACCTCGAATCAAGGTGATTTGAGTTTGGAATATTACTTCTACATGAAGACAAAGTGGCCATTGATTGATTCACCTCCACTCAAGGTGAATTGAGTTTGAGGTACCACTTCTACAAGCAAGACAAAGTGGCCTTTGATTCACCTCGAATCAAGGTGATTTGAGTTTGGAAAACTACTTCTACATGAAGACAAAGTGGCCATTGATTGATTCACCTCCACTCAAGGTGAATTGAGTTTGAGATACTACTTCTACAAGCAAGACAAAGTGGCCATTGCTTGATTCACCTCCACTCAAGGTGAATTGAGTTTGCGATACTACTTCTACAAGCAAGACAAAGTGGCCTTTGATTCACCTCGAATCAAGGTGATTTGAGTTTGGAATACTACTTCTACATGAAGACAAAGTGGCCATTGATTGATTCACCTCCACTCAAGGTGAATTGAGTTTGAGATACTACTTTTACAAGCAAGACAAAGTGGCCTTTGATTCACCTCGAATCAAGGTGATTTGAGTTTGGAATACTACCTCGACATGAAGACAAAGTGGCCATTGATTGATTCACCTCCACTCGAGGTGAATTGAGTTTGCGATACTACTTCTACAAGCAAGACAAAGTGGCCTTTGATTCACCTCGAATCAAGGTGATTTGAGTTTGGAATATTACTTCTACATGAAGACAAAGTGGCCATTGATTGATTCACCTCCACTCAAGGTGAATTGAGTTTGAGATACTACTTTTACAAGCAAGACAAAGTGGCCTTTGATTCACCTCGAATCAAGGTGATTTCAGTTTGGAATACTACTTCTACATGAAGACAAAGTGGCCATTGATTGATTCACCTCCACTCAAAGTGAATTGAGTTTGAGATACGACTTCTACAAGCAAGACAAAGTGGCCTTTGATTCACCTCGAATCAAGGTGATTTGAGTTTGGAATATTACTTCTACATGAAGACAAAGTGGCCATTGATTGATTCACCTCCACTCAAGGTGAATTGAGTTTGAGGTACCACTTCTACAAGCAAGACAAAGTGGCCTTTGATTCACCTCGAATCAAGGTGATTTGAGTTTGGAAAACTACTTCTACATGAAGACAAAGTGGCCATTGATTGATTCACCTCCACTCAAGGTGAATTGAGTTTGAGATACTACTTCTACAAGCAAGACAAAGTGGCCTTTGATTCACCTCGAATCAAGGTGATTTGAGTTTGGAATATTACTTCTACATGAAGACAAAGTGGCCATTGATTGATTCACCTCCACTCAAGGTGAATTGAGTTTAAGATACTACTTCTACAAGCAAGACAAAGTGGCCATTGATTGATTCACCTCCACTCAAGGTGAATTGAGTTTGCGATACTACTTCTACAAGCAAGACAAAGTGGCCTTTGATTCACCTCGAATCAAGGTGATTTGAGTTTGGAATACTACTTCTACATGAAGACAAACTGGCCATTGATTGATTCACCTCCACTCAAGGTGAATTGAGTTTGAGATACTACTTTTACAAGCAAGACAAAGTGGCCTTTGATTCACCTCGAATCAAGGTGATTTGAGTTTGGAATACTACCTCGACATGAAGACAAAGTGGCCATTGATTGATTCACCTCCACTCGAGGTGAATTGAGTTTGCGATACTACTTCTACAAGCAAGACAAAGTGGCCTTTGATTCACCTCGAATCAAGGTGATTTGAGTTTGGAAAACTACTTCTACATGAAGACAAAGTGGCCATTGATTGATTCACCTCCACTCAAGGTGAATTGAGTTTGAGATACTACTTCTACAAGCAAGACAAAGTGGCCATTGCTTGATTCACCTCCACTCAAGGTGAATTGAGTTTGCGATACTACTTCTACAAGCAAGACAAAGTGGCCTTTGATTCACCTCGAATCAAGGTGAATTGAGTTTGAGATACTACTTCTCCAAGCAAGACAAAGTGGCCTTTGATTCACCTCGAATCAAGGTGATTTGAGTTTGGAATATTACTTCTACATGAAGACAAAGTGGCCATTGATTGATTCACCTCCACTCAAGGTGAATTGAGTTTGAGATACTACTTCTACAAGCAAGACAAAGTGGCCATTGATTGATTCACCTCCACTCAAGGTGAATTGAGTTTGCGATACTACTTCTACAAGCAAGACAAAGTGGCCTTTGATTCACCTCGAATCAAGGTGATTTCAGTTTGGAATACTACTTCTACATGAAGACAAAGTGGCCATTGATTGATTCACCTCCACACATAGTGAATTGAGTTTGCGATACTACTTCTCCAAGCAAGACAAAGTGGCCTTTGATTCACCTCGAATCAAGGTGATTTGAGTTTGGAATACTACTTCTACATGAAGACAAAGTGGCCATTGATTGATTCACCTCCAGTCAAGGTAAATTGAGTTTGAGATACTACTTTTACAAGCAAGACAAAGTGGCCTTTGATTCACCTCGAATTGAGGTGATTTCAGTTTGGAATACTACTTCTACATGAAGACAAAGTGGCCATTGATTGATTCACCTCCACTCAAGGTGAATTGAGTTTGCGATAATACTTCTACAAGCAAGACAAAGTGGCCTTTGATTCACCTCGAATCAAGGTGATTTGAGTTTGGAAAACTACTTCTACATGAAGACAAAGTGGCCATTGATTGATTCACCTCCACTCAAGGTGAATTGAGTTTGAGGTACTACTTCTACAAGCAAGACAAAGTGGCCTTTGATTCACCTCGAATCAAGGTGATTTGAGTTTGGAATACTACTTCTACATGAAGACAAAGTGGCCATTGATTGATTCACCTCCACTCAAGGTGAATTAAGTTTGCGATACTACTTCTCCAAGCAAGACAAAGTGGCCTTTGATTCACCTCGAATCAAGGTGATTTGAGTTTGACATACTACTTCTACAAGCAAGACAAAGTGGCCATTGATTGATTCACCTCCACTCAAGGTGAATTGAGTTTGCGATACTACTTCTACAAGCAAGACAAAGTGGCCTTTGATTCACCTCGAATCAAGGTGATTTCAGTTTGGAATACTACTTCTACATGAAGACAAAGTGGCCATTGATTGATTCACCTCCACTCAAAGTGAATTGAGTTTGAGATACGACTTCTACAAGCAAGACAAAGTGGCCTTTGATTCACCTCGAATCAAGGTGATTTGAGTTTGGAATATTACTTCTACATGAAGACAAAGTGGCCATTGATTGATTCACCTCCACTCAAGGTGAATTGAGTTTGAGGTACCACTTCTACAAGCAAGACAAAGTGGCCTTTGATTCACCTCGAATCAAGGTGATTTGAGTTTGGAATATTACTTCTACATGAAGACAAAGTGGCCATTGATTGATTCACCTCCACTCAAGGTGAATTGAGTTTGAGATACTACTTTTACAAGCAAGACAAAGTGGCCTTTGATTCACCTCGAATCAAGGTGATTTCAGTTTGGAATACTACTTCTACATGAAGACAAAGTGGCCATTGATTGATTCACCTCCACTCAAAGTGAATTGAGTTTGAGATACGACTTCTACAAGCAAGACAAAGTGGCCTTTGATTCACCTCGAATCAAGGTGATTTGAGTTTGGAATATTACTTCTACATGAAGACAAAGTGGCCATTGATTGATTCACCTCCACTCAAGGTGAATTGAGTTTGAGGTACCACTTCTACAAGCAAGACAAAGTGGCCTTTGATTCACCTCGAATCAAGGTGATTTGAGTTTGGAAAACTACTTCTACATGAAGACAAAGTGGCCATTGATTGATTCACCTCCACTCAAGGTGAATTGAGTTTGAGATACTACTTCTACAAGCAAGACAAAGTGGCCATTGCTTGATTCACCTCCACTCAAGGTGAATTGAGTTTGCGATACTACTTCTACAAGCAAGACAAAGTGGCCTTTGATTCACCTCGAATCAAGGTGATTTGAGTTTGGAATATTACTTCTACATGAAGACAAAGTGGCCATTGATTGATTCACCTCCACTCAAGGTGAATTGAGTTTGAGATACTACTTTTACAAGCAAGACAAAGTGGCCTTTGATTCACCTCGAATCAAGGTGATTTGAGTTTGGAATACTACCTCGACATGAAGACAAAGTGGCCATTGATTGATTCACCTCCACTCGAGGTGAATTGAGTTTGCGATACTACTTCTACAAGCAAGACAAAGTGGCCTTTGATTCACCTCGAATCAAGGTGATTTGAGTTTGGAATATTACTTCTACATGAAGACAAAGTGGCCATTGATTGATTCACCTCCACTCAAGGTGAATTGAGTTTGAGATACTACTTTTACAAGCAAGACAAAGTGGCCTTTGATTCACCTCGAATCAAGGTGATTTCAGTTTGGAATACTACTTCTACATGAAGACAAAGTGGCCATTGATTGATTCACCTCCACTCAAAGTGAATTGAGTTTGAGATACGACTTCTACAAGCAAGACAAAGTGGCCTTTGATTCACCTCGAATCAAGGTGATTTGAGTTTGGAATATTACTTCTACATGAAGACAAAGTGGCCATTGATTGATTCACCTCCACTCAAGGTGAATTGAGTTTGAGGTACCACTTCTACAAGCAAGACAAAGTGGCCTTTGATTCACCTCGAATCAAGGTGATTTGAGTTTGGAAAACTACTTCTACATGAAGACAAAGTGGCCATTGATTGATTCACCTCCACTCAAGGTGAATTGAGTTTGAGATACTACTTCTACAAGCAAGACAAAGTGGCCATTGCTTGATTCACCTCCACTCAAGGTGAATTGAGTTTGCGATACTACTTCTACAAGCAAGACAAAGTGGCCTTTGATTCACCTCGAATCAAGGTGATTTGAGTTTGGAATATTACTTCTACATGAAGACAAAGTGGCCATTGATTGATTCACCTCCACTCAAGGTGAATTGAGTTTGAGATACTACTTTTACAAGCAAGACAAAGTGGCCTTTGATTCACCTCGAATCAAGGTGATTTGAGTTTGGAATACTACCTCGACATGAAGACAAAGTGGCCATTGATTGATTCACCTCCACTCGAGGTGAATTGAGTTTGCGATACTACTTCTACAAGCAAGACAAAGTGGCCTTTGATTCACCTCGAATCAAGGTGATTTGAGTTTGGAAAACTACTTCTACATGAAGACAAAGTGGCCATTGATTGATTCACCTCCACTCAAGGTGAATTGAGTTTGAGATACTACTTCTACAAGCAAGACAAAGTGGCCATTGCTTGATTCACCTCCACTCAAGGTGAATTGAGTTTGCGATACTACTTCTACAAGCAAGACAAAGTGGCCTTTGATTCACCTCGAATCAAGGTGAATTGAGTTTGAGATACTACTTCTCCAAGCAAGACAAAGTGGCCTTTGATTCACCTCGAATCAAGGTGATTTGAGTTTGGAATAATACTTCTACATGAAGACAAAGTGGCCATTGATTGATTCACCTCCACTCAAGGTGAATTGAGTTTGAGATACTACTTCTACAAGCAAGACAAAGTGGCCATTGATTGATTCACCTCCACTCAAGGTGAATTGAGTTTGCGATACTACTTCTACAAGCAAGACAAAGTGGCCTTTGATTCACCTCGAATCAAGGTGATTTCAGTTTGGAATACTACTTCTACATGAAGACAAAGTGGCCATTGATTGATTCACCTCCACACATAGTGAATTGAGTTTGCGATACTACTTCTCCAAGCAAGACAAAGTGGCCTTTGATTCACCTCGAATCAAGGTGATTTGAGTTTGGAATACTACTTCTACATGAAGACAAAGTGGCCATTGATTGATTCACCTCCAGTCAAGGTAAATTGAGTTTGAGATACTACTTTTACAAGCAAGACAAAGTGGCCTTTGATTCACCTCGAATTGAGGTGATTTCAGTTTGGAATACTACTTCTACATGAAGACAAAGTGGCCATTGATTGATTCACCTCCACTCAAGGTGAATTGAGTTTGCGATAATACTTCTACAAGCAAGACAAAGTGGCCTTTGATTCACCTCGAATCAAGGTGATTTGAGTTTGGAATATTACTTCTACATGAAGACAAAGTGGCCATTGATTGATTCACCTCCACTCAAGGTGAATTGAGTTTGAGGTACCACTTCTACAAGCAAGACAAAGTGGCCTTTGATTCACCTCGAATCAAGGTGATTTGAGTTTGGAAAACTACTTCTACATGAAGACAAAGTGGCCATTGATTGATTCACCTCCACTCAAGGTGAATTGAGTTTGAGATACTACTTCTACAAGCAAGACAAAGTGGCCATTGCTTGATTCACCTCCACTCAAGGTGAATTGAGTTTGCGATACTACTTCTACAAGCAAGACAAAGTGGCCTTTGATTCACCTCGAATCAAGGTGATTTGAGTTTGGAATATTACTTCTACATGAAGACAAAGTGGCCATTGATTGATTCACCTCCACTCAAGGTGAATTGAGTTTGAGATACTACTTTTACAAGCAAGACAAAGTGGCCTTTGATTCACCTCGAATCAAGGTGATTTGAGTTTGGAATACTACCTCGACATGAAGACAAAGTGGCCATTGATTGATTCACCTCCACTCGAGGTGAATTGAGTTTGCGATACTACTTCTACAAGCAAGACAAAGTGGCCTTTGATTCACCTCGAATCAAGGTGATTTGAGTTTGGAAAACTACTTCTACATGAAGACAAAGTGGCCATTGATTGATTCACCTCCACTCAAGGTGAATTGAGTTTGAGATACTACTTCTACAAGCAAGACAAAGTGGCCATTGCTTGATTCACCTCCACTCAAGGTGAATTGAGTTTGCGATACTACTTCTACAAGCAAGACAAAGTGGCCTTTGATTCACCTCGAATCAAGGTGAATTGAGTTTGAGATACTACTTCTCCAAGCAAGACAAAGTGGCCTTTGATTCACCTCGAATCAAGGTGATTTGAGTTTGGAATAATACTTCTACATGAAGACAAAGTGGCCATTGATTGATTCACCTCCACTCAAGGTGAATTGAGTTTGAGATACTACTTCTACAAGCAAGACAAAGTGGCCATTGATTGATTCACCTCCACTCAAGGTGAATTGAGTTTGCGATACTACTTCTACAAGCAAGACAAAGTGGCCTTTGATTCACCTCGAATCAAGGTGATTTCAGTTTGGAATACTACTTCTACATGAAGACAAAGTGGCCATTGATTGATTCACCTCCACACATAGTGAATTGAGTTTGCGATACTACTTCTCCAAGCAAGACAAAGTGGCCTTTGATTCACCTCGAATCAAGGTGATTTGAGTTTGGAATACTACTTCTACATGAAGACAAAGTGGCCATTGATTGATTCACCTCCAGTCAAGGTAAATTGAGTTTGAGATACTACTTTTACAAGCAAGACAAAGTGGCCTTTGATTCACCTCGAATTGAGGTGATTTCAGTTTGGAATACTACTTCTACATGAAGACAAAGTGGCCATTGATTGATTCACCTCCACTCAAGGTGAATTGAGTTTGCGATAATACTTCTACAAGCAAGACAAAGTGGCCTTTGATTCACCTCGAATCAAGGTGATTTGAGTTTGGAAAACTACTTCTACATGAAGACAAAGTGGCCATTGATTGATTCACCTCCACTCAAGGTGAATTGAATTTGAGGTACTACTTCTACAAGCAAGACAAAGTGGCCTTTGATTCACCTCGAATCAAGGTGATTTGAGTTTGGAATACTACTTCTACATGAAGACAAAGTGGCCATTGATTGATTCACCTCCACTCAAGGTGAATTAAGTTTGCGATACTACTTCTCCAAGCAAGACAAAGTGGCCTTTGATTCACCTCGAATCAAGGTGATTTGAGTTTGACATACTACTTCTACAAGCAAGACAAAGTGGCCATTGATTGATTCACCTCCACTCAAGGTGAATTGAGTTTGCGATACTACTTCTACAAGCAAGACAAAGTGGCCTTTGATTCACCTCGAATCAAGGTGATTTCAGTTTGGAATACTACTTCTACATGAAGACAAAGTGGCCATTGATTGATTCACCTCCACTCAAAGTGAATTGAGTTTGAGATACGACTTCTACAAGCAAGACAAAGTGGCCTTTGATTCACCTCGAATCAAGGTGATTTGAGTTTGGAATATTACTTCTACATGAAGACAAAGTGGCCATTGATTGATTCACCTCCACTCAAGGTGAATTGAGTTTGAGGTACCACTTCTACAAGCAAGACAAAGTGGCCTTTGATTCACCTCGAATCAAGGTGATTTGAGTTTGGAATACTACTTCTACATGAAGACAAAGTGGCCATTGATTGATTCACCTCCACTCAAGGTGAATTGAGTTTGAGATACTACTTCTACAAGCAAGACAAAGTGGCCTTTGATTCACCTCGAATCAAGGTGATTTGAGTTTGGAATACTACTTCTACATGAAGACAAAGTGGCCATTGATTGATTCACCTCCACTCAAGGTGAATTGAGTTTGAGATACTACTTCTACAAGCAAGACAAAGTGGCCATTGATTGATTCACCTCCACTCAAGGTGAATTGAGTTTGCGATACTACTTCTACAAGCAAGACAAAGTGGCCTTTGATTCACCTCGAATCAAGGTGATTTCAGTTTGGAATACTACTTCTACATGAAGACAAAGTGGCCATTGATTGATTCACCTCCACTCAAGGTGAATTGAGTTTGCGATACTACTTCTACAAGCAAGACAAAGTGGCCTTTGATTCACCTCGAATCAAGGTGATTTCAGTTTGGAATATTACTTCTACATGAAGACAAAGTGGCCATTGATTGATTCACCTCCACTCAAGGTGAATTGAGTTTGAGGTACTACTTCTACAAGCAAGACAAAGTGGCCTTTGATTCACCTCGAATCAAGGTGATTTGAGTTTGGAATATTACTTTTACATGAAGACAAAGTGGCCATTGATTGATTCACCTCCACTCAAGGTGAATTGAGTTTGAGATACTACTTCTACAAGCAAGACAAAGTGGCCATTGATTGATTCACCTCCACTCAAGGTGAATTGAGTTTGCGATACTACTTCTACAAGCAAGACAAAGTGGCCTTTGATTCACCTCGAATCAAGGTGATTTGAGTTTGGAATATTACTTCTACATGAAGACAAAGTGGCCATTGATTGATTCACCTCCACTCAAGGTGAATTGAGTTTGCGATACTACTTCTACAAGCAAGACAAAGTGGCCTTTGATTCACCTCGAATCAAGGTGATTTGAGTTTGGAATATTACTTCTACATGAAGACAAAGTGGCCGTTGATTGATTCACCTCCACTCAAGGTGAATTGAGTTTGCGATACTACTTCTACAAGCAAGACAAAGTGGCCATTGATTGATTCACCTCCACTCAAGGTGAATTGAGTTTGCGATACTACTTCTACAAGCAAGACAAAGTGGCCATTGATTGATTCACCTCCACTCAAGGTGAATTGAGTTTGCGATACTACTTCTACAAGCAAGACAAAGTGGCCTTTGATTCACCTCGAATCAAGGTGATTTCAGTTTGGAATACTACTTCTACATGAAGACAAAGTGGCCATTGATTGATTCACCTCCACACATAGTGAATTGAGTTTGCGATACTACTTCTCCAAGCAAGACAAAGTGGCCTTTGATTCACCTCGAATCAAGGTGATTTGAGTTTGGAATACTACTTCTACATGAAGACAAAGTGGCCATTGATTGATTCACCTCCAGTCAAGGTAAATTGAGTTTGAGATACTACTTTTACAAGCAAGACAAAGTGGCCTTTGATTCACCTCGAATTGAGGTGATTTCAGTTTGGAATACTACTTCTACATGAAGACAAAGTGGCCATTGATTGATTCACCTCCACTCAAGGTGAATTGAGTTTGCGATAATACTTCTACAAGCAAGACAAAGTGGCCTTTGATTCACCTCGAATCAAGGTGATTTGAGTTTGGAAAACTACTTCTACATGAAGACAAAGTGGCCATTGATTGATTCACCTCCACTCAAGGTGAATTGAATTTGAGGTACTACTTCTACAAGCAAGACAAAGTGGCCTTTGATTCACCTCGAATCAAGGTGATTTGAGTTTGGAATACTACTTCTACATGAAGACAAAGTGGCCATTGATTGATTCACCTCCACTCAAGGTGAATTAAGTTTGCGATACTACTTCTCCAAGCAAGACAAAGTGGCCTTTGATTCACCTCGAATCAAGGTGATTTGAGTTTGACATACTACTTCTACAAGCAAGACAAAGTGGCCATTGATTGATTCACCTCCACTCAAGGTGAATTGAGTTTGCGATACTACTTCTACAAGCAAGACAAAGTGGCCTTTGATTCACCTCGAATCAAGGTGATTTCAGTTTGGAATACTACTTCTACATGAAGACAAAGTGGCCATTGATTGATTCACCTCCACTCAAAGTGAATTGAGTTTGAGATACGACTTCTACAAGCAAGACAAAGTGGCCTTTGATTCACCTCGAATCAAGGTGATTTGAGTTTGGAATATTACTTCTACATGAAGACAAAGTGGCCATTGATTGATTCACCTCCACTCAAGGTGAATTGAGTTTGAGGTACCACTTCTACAAGCAAGACAAAGTGGCCTTTGATTCACCTCGAATCAAGGTGATTTGAGTTTGGAATACTACTTCTACATGAAGACAAAGTGGCCATTGATTGATTCACCTCCACTCAAGGTGAATTGAGTTTGAGATACTACTTCTACAAGCAAGACAAAGTGGCCTTTGATTCACCTCGAATCAAGGTGATTTGAGTTTGGAATACTACTTCTACATGAAGACAAAGTGGCCATTGATTGATTCACCTCCACTCAAGGTGAATTGAGTTTGAGATACTACTTCTACAAGCAAGACAAAGTGGCCATTGATTGATTCACCTCCACTCAAGGTGAATTGAGTTTGCGATACTACTTCTACAAGCAAGACAAAGTGGCCTTTGATTCACCTCGAATCAAGGTGATTTCAGTTTGGAATACTACTTCTACATGAAGACAAAGTGGCCATTGATTGATTCACCTCCACTCAAGGTGAATTGAGTTTGCGATACTACTTCTACAAGCAAGACAAAGTGGCCTTTGATTCACCTCGAATCAAGGTGATTTCAGTTTGGAATATTACTTCTACATGAAGACAAAGTGGCCATTGATTGATTCACCTCCACTCAAGGTGAATTGAGTTTGAGGTACTACTTCTACAAGCAAGACAAAGTGGCCTTTGATTCACCTCGAATCAAGGTGATTTGAGTTTGGAATATTACTTTTACATGAAGACAAAGTGGCCATTGATTGATTCACCTCCACTCAAGGTGAATTGAGTTTGAGATACTACTTCTACAAGCAAGACAAAGTGGCCATTGATTGATTCACCTCCACTCAAGGTGAATTGAGTTTGCGATACTACTTCTACAAGCAAGACAAAGTGGCCTTTGATTCACCTCGAATCAAGGTGATTTGAGTTTGGAATATTACTTCTACATGAAGACAAAGTGGCCATTGATTGATTCACCTCCACTCAAGGTGAATTGAGTTTGCGATACTACTTCTACAAGCAAGACAAAGTGGCCTTTGATTCACCTCGAATCAAGGTGATTTGAGTTTGGAATATTACTTCTACATGAAGACAAAGTGGCCGTTGATTGATTCACCTCCACTCAAGGTGAATTGAGTTTGCGATACTACTTCTACAAGCAAGACAAAGTGGCCATTGATTGATTCACCTCCACTCAAGGTGAATTGAGTTTGCGATACTACTTCTACAAGCAAGACAAAGTGGCCTTTGATTCACCTCGAATCAAGGTGATTTGAGTTTGGAATACTACTTCTACATGAAGACAAAGTGGCCATTGATTGATTCACCTCCACTCAAGGTGAATTGAGTTTGAGATACTACTTTTACAAGCAAGACAAAGTGGCCTTTGATTCACCTCGAATCAAGGTGATTTGAGTTTGGAATACTACTTCAACATGAAGACAAAGTGGCCATTGATTGATTCACCTCCACTCAAGGTGAATTGAGTTTGCGATACTACTTCTACAAGCAAGACAAAGTGGCCTTTGATTCACCTCGAATCAAGGTGATTTGAGTTTGGAAAACTACTTCTACATGAAGACAAAGTGGCCATTGATTGATTCACCTCCACTCAAGGTGAATTGAGTTTGAGGTACTACTTCTACAAGCAAGACAAAGTGGCCTTTGATTCACCTTGAATCAAGGTGATTTCAGTTTGGAATATTACTTCTACATGAAGACAAAGTGGCCATTGATTGATTCACCTCCACTCAAGGTGAATTGAGTTTGAGGTACTACTTCTACAAGCAAGACAAAGTGGCCTTTGATTCACCTCGAATCAAGGTGATTTGAGTTTGGAATACTACTTCTACATGAAGACAAAGTGGCCATTGATTGATTCACCTCCACTCAAGGTGAATTGAGTTTGCGATACTACTTCTACAAGCAAGACAAAGTGGCCTTTGATTCACCTCGAATCAAGGTGATTTGAGTTTGGAATATTACTTCTACATGAAGACAAAGTGGCCATTGATTGATTCACCTCCACTCAAGGTGAATTGAGTTTGCGATACTACTTCTACAAGCAAGACAAAGTGGCCTTTGATTCACCTCGAATCAAGGTGATTTGAGTTTGGAATATTACTTCTACATGAAGACAAAGTGGCCGTTGATTGATTCACCTCCACTCAAGGTGAATTGAGTTTGCGATACTACTTCTACAAGCAAGACAAAGTGGCCATTGATTGATTCACCTCCACTCAAGGTGAATTGAGTTTGCGATACTACTTCTACAAGCAAGACAAAGTGGCCTTTGATTCACCTCGAATCAAGGTGATTTGAGTTTGGAATACTACTTCTACATGAAGACAAAGTGGCCATTGATTGATTCACCTCCACTCAAGGTGAATTGAGTTTGCGATACTACTTCTACAAGCAAGACAAAGTGGCCTTTGATTCACCTCGAATCAAGGTGATTTGAGTTTGGAATATTACTTCTACATGAAGACAAAGTGGCCATTGATTGATTCACCTCCACTCAAGGTGAATTGAGTTTGAGATACTACTTCTACAAGCAAGACAAAGTGGCCATTGATTGATTCACCTCCACTCAAGGTGAATTGAGTTTGCGATACTACTTCTACAAGCAAGACAAAGTGGCCTTTGATTCACCTCGAATCAAGGTGATTTGAGTTTGGAATATTACTTCTACATGAAGACAAAGTGGCCATTGATTGATTCACCTCCACTCAAGGTGAATTGAGTTTGAGATACTACTTCTACAAGCAAGACAAAGTGGCCATTGATTGATTCACCTCCACTCAAGGTGAATTGAGTTTGCGATACTACTTCTACAAGCAAGACAAAGTGGCCTTTGATTCACCTCGAATCAAGGTGATTTGAGTTTGGAATATTACTTTTACATGAAGACAAAGTGGCCATTGATTGATTCACCTCCACTCAAGGTGAATTGAGTTTGAGATACTACTTCTACAAGCAAGACAAAGTGGCCATTGATTGATTCACCTCCACTCAAGGTGAATTGAGTTTGCGATACTACTTCTACAAGCAAGACAAAGTGGCCTTTGATTCACCTCGAATCAAGGTGATTTGAGTTTGGAATATTACTTCTACATGAAGACAAAGTGGCCATTGATTGATTCACCTCCACTCAAGGTGAATTGAGTTTGCGATACTACTTCTACAAGCAAGACAAAGTGGCCTTTGATTCACCTCGAATCAAGGTGATTTGAGTTTGGAATATTACTTCTACATGAAGACAAAGTGGCCATTGATTGATTCACCTCCACTCAAGGTGAATTGAGTTTGAGATACTACTTCTACAAGCAAGACAAAGTGGCCTTTGATTCACCTCGAATCAAGGTGATTTGAGTTTGGAATATTACTTCTACATGAAGACAAAGTGGCCATTGATTGATTCACCTCCACTCAAGGTGAATTGAGTTTGAGATACTACTTCTACAGGCAAGACAAAGTGGCCATTGATTGATTCACCTCCACTCAAGGTGAATTGAGTTTGCGATACTACTTCTACAAGCAAGACAAAGTGGCCTTTGATTCACCTCGAATCAAGGTGATTTGAGTTTGGAATATTACTTTTACATGAAGACAAAGTGGACATTGATTGATTCACCTCCACTCAAGGTGAATTGAGTTTGAGATACTACTTCTACAAGCAAGACAAAGTGGCCATTGATTGATTCACCTCCACTCAAGGTGAATTGAGTTTGCGATACTACTTCTACAAGCAAAACAAAGTGGCCTTTGATTCACCTCGAATCAAGGTGATTTGAGTTTGGAATACTACTTCTACATGAAGACAAAGTGGCCATTAATTGATTCACCTCCACTCAAGGTGAATTGAGTTTGCGATACTACTTCTACAAGCAAGACAAAGTGGCCTTTGATTCACCTCGAATCAAGGTGATTTGAGTTTGGAATACTACTTCTACATGAAGACAAAGTGGCCATTGATTGATTCACCTCCACTCAAGGTGAATTGAGTTTGAGATACTACTTCTACAAGCAAGACAAAGTGGCCATTGATTGATTCACCTCCACTCAAGGTGAATTGAGTTTGCGATACTACTTCTACAAGCAAGACAAAGTGGCCTTTGATTCACCTCGAATCAAGGTGATTTGAGTTTGGAATACTACTTCTACATGAAGACAAAGTGGCCATTGATTGATTCACCTCCACTCAAGGTGAATTGAGTTTGCGATACTACTTCTACAAGCAAGACAAAGTGGCCTTTGATTCACCTCGAATCAAGGTGATTTGAGTTTGGAATATTACTTCTACATGAAGACAAAGTGGCCATTGATTGATTCACCTCCACTCAAGGTGAATTGAGTTTGAGATACTACTTCTACAAGCAAGACAAAGTGGCCATTGATTGATTCACCTCCACTCAAGGTGAATTGAGTTTGCGATACTACTTCTACAAGCAGAACAAAGTGGCCTTTGATTCACCTCGAATCAAGGTGATTTGAGTTTGGAATATTACTTCTACATGAAGACAAAGTGGCCATTGATTGATTCACCTCCACTCAAGGTGAATTGAGTTTGAGATACTACTTCTTCAAGCAAGACAAAGTGGCCATTGATTGATTCACCTCCACTCAAGGTGAATTGAGTTTGCGATACTACTTCTACAAGCAAGACAAAGTGGCCTTTGATTCACCTCGAATCAAGGTGATTTGAGTTTGGAATATTACTTTTACATGAAGACAAAGTGGCCATTGATTGATTCACCTCCACTCAAGGTGAATTGAGTTTGAGATACTACTTCTACAAGCAAGACAAAGTGGCCATTGATTGATTCACCTCCACTCAAGGTGAATTGAGTTTGAGATACTACTTCTACAAGCAAGACAAAGTGGCCTTTGATTCACCTCGAATCAAGGTGATTTGAGTTTGGAATACTACTTCTACATGAAGACAAAGTGGCCATTGATTGATTCACCTCCACTCAAGGTGAATTGAGTTTGCGATACTACTTCTACAAGCAAGACAAAGTGGCCTTTGATTCACCTCGAATCAAGGTGATTTGAGTTTGGAATATTACTTCTACATGAAGACAAAGTGGCCATTGATTGATTCACCTCCACTCAAGGTGAATTGAGTTTGAGATACTACTTCTACAAGCAAGACAAAGTGGCCTTTGATTCACCTCGAATCAAGGTGATTTGAGTTTGGAATATTACTTCTACATGAAGACAAAGTGGCCATTGATTGATTCACCTCCACTCAAGGTGAATTGAGTTTGAGATACTACTTCTACAGGCAAGACAAAGTGGCCATTGATTGATTCACCTCCACTCAAGGTGAATTGAGTTTGCGATACTACTTCTACAAGCAAGACAAAGTGGCCTTTGATTCACCTCGAATCAAGGTGATTTGAGTTTGGAATATTACTTTTACATGAAGACAAAGTGGACATTGATTGATTCACCTCCACTCAAGGTGAATTGAGTTTGAGATACTACTTCTACAAGCAAGACAAAGTGGCCATTGATTGATTCACCTCCACTCAAGGTGAATTGAGTTTGCGATACTACTTCTACAAGCAAAACAAAGTGGCCTTTGATTCACCTCGAATCAAGGTGATTTGAGTTTGGAATACTACTTCTACATGAAGACAAAGTGGCCATTGATTGATTCACCTCCACTCAAGGTGAATTGAGTTTGCGATACTACTTCTACAAGCAAGACAAAGTGGCCTTTGATTCACCTCGAATCAAGGTGATTTGAGTTTGGAATACTACTTCTACATGAAGACAAAGTGGCCATTGATTGATTCACCTCCACTCAAGGTGAATTGAGTTTGAGATACTACTTCTACAAGCAAGACAAAGTGGCCATTGATTGATTCACCTCCACTCAAGGTGAATTGAGTTTGCGATACTACTTCTACAAGCAAGACAAAGTGGCCTTTGATTCACCTCGAATCAAGGTGATTTGAGTTTGGAATACTACTTCTACATGAAGACAAAGTGGCCATTGATTGATTCACCTCCACTCAAGGTGAATTGAGTTTGCGATACTACTTCTACAAGCAAGACAAAGTGGCCTTTGATTCACCTCGAATCAAGGTGATTTGAGTTTGGAATATTACTTCTACATGAAGACAAAGTGGCCATTGATTGATTCACCTCCACTCAAGGTGAATTGAGTTTGAGATACTACTTCTACAAGCAAGACAAAGTGGCCATTGATTGATTCACCTCCACTCAAGGTGAATTGAGTTTGCGATACTACTTCTACAAGCAGAACAAAGTGGCCTTTGATTCACCTCGAATCAAGGTGATTTGAGTTTGGAATATTACTTCTACATGAAGACAAAGTGGCCATTGATTGATTCACCTCCACTCAAGGTGAATTGAGTTTGAGATACTACTTCTTCAAGCAAGACAAAGTGGCCATTGATTGATTCACCTCCACTCAAGGTGAATTGAGTTTGCGATACTACTTCTACAAGCAAGACAAAGTGGCCTTTGATTCACCTCGAATCAAGGTGATTTGAGTTTGGAATATTACTTTTACATGAAGACAAAGTGGCCATTGATTGATTCACCTCCACTCAAGGTGAATTGAGTTTGAGATACTACTTCTACAAGCAAGACAAAGTGGCCATTGATTGATTCACCTCCACTCAAGGTGAATTGAGTTTGCGATACTACTTCTACAAGCAAGACAAAGTGGCCTTTGATTCACCTCGAATCAAGGTGATTTGAGTTTGGAATACTACTTCTACATGAAGACAAAGTGGCCATTGATTGATTCACCTCCACTCAAGGTGAATTGAGTTTGCGATACTACTTCTACAAGCAAGACAAAGTGGCCTTTGATTCACCTCGAATCAAGGTGATTTGAGTTTGGAATATTACTTCTACATGAAGACAAAGTGGCCATTGATTGATTCACCTCCACTCAAGGTGAATTGAGTTTGAGATACTACTTCTACAAGCAAGACAAAGTGGCCTTTGATTCACCTCGAATCAAGGTGATTTGAGTTTGGAATATTACTTCTACATGAAGACAAAGTGGCCATTGATTGATTCACCTCCACTCAAGGTGAATTGAGTTTGAGATACTACTTCTACAGGCAAGACAAAGTGGCCATTGATTGATTCACCTCCACTCAAGGTGAATTGAGTTTGCGATACTACTTCTACAAGCAAGACAAAGTGGCCTTTGATTCACCTCGAATCAAGGTGATTTGAGTTTGGAATATTACTTTTACATGAAGACAAAGTGGACATTGATTGATTCACCTCCACTCAAGGTGAATTGAGTTTGAGATACTACTTCTACAAGCAAGACAAAGTGGCCATTGATTGATTCACCTCCACTCAAGGTGAATTGAGTTTGCGATACTACTTCTACAAGCAAAACAAAGTGGCCTTTGATTCACCTCGAATCAAGGTGATTTGAGTTTGGAATACTACTTCTACATGAAGACAAAGTGGCCATTGATTGATTCACCTCCACTCAAGGTGAATTGAGTTTGCGATACTACTTCTACAAGCAAGACAAAGTGGCCTTTGATTCACCTCGAATCAAGGTGATTTGAGTTTGGAATATTACTTCTACATGAAGACAAAGTGGCCATTGATTGATTCACCTCCACTCAAGGTGAATTGAGTTTGAGATACTACTTCTACAAGCAAGACAAAGTGGCCATTCATTGATTCACCTCCACTCAAGGTGAATTGAGTTTGCGATACTACTTCTACAAGCAAGACAAAGTGGCCTTTGATTCACCTCGAATCAAGGTGATTTGAGTTTGGAATACTACTTCTACATGAAGACAAAGTGGCCATTGATTGATTCACCTCCACTCAAGGTGAATTGAGTTTGCGATACTACTTCTACAAGCAAGACAAAGTGGCCTTTGATTCACCTCGAATCAAGGTGATTTGAGTTTGGAATATTACTTCTACATGAAGACAAAGTGGCCATTGATTGATTCACCTCCACTCAAGGTGAATTGAGTTTGAGATACTACTTCTCCAAGCAAGACAAAGTGGCCTTTGATTCACCTCGAATCAAGGTGATTTGAGTTTGGAATATTACTTCTACATGAAGACAAAGTGGCCATTGATTGATTCACCTCCACTCAAGGTGAATTGAGTTTGAGATACTACTTCTACAAGCAAGACAAAGTGGCCATTGATTGATTCACCTCCACTCAAGGTGAATTGAGTTTGCGATACTACTTCTACAAGCAAGACAAAGTGGCCTTTGATTCACCTCGAATCAAGGTGATTTGAGTTTGGAATACTACTTCTACATGAAGACAAAGTGGCCATTGATTGATTCACCTCCACTCAAGGTGAATTGAGTTTGCGATACTACTTCTACAAGCAAGACAAAGTGGCCTTTGATTCACCTCGAATCAAGGTGATTTGAGTTTGGAATACTACTTCTACATGAAGACAAAGTGGCCATTGATTGATTCACCTCCACTCAAGGTGAATTGAGTTTGCGATACTACTTCTACAAGCAAGACAAAGTGGCCTTTGATTCACCTCGAGTCAAGGTGATTTGAGTTTGGAATATTACTTCTACATGAAGACAATGTGGCCGTTGATTGATTCACCTCCACTCAAGGTGAATTGAGTTTGCGATACTACTTCTACAAGCAAGACAAAGTGGCCATTGATTGATTCACCTCCACTCAAGGTGAATTGAGTTTGCGATACTACTTCTACAAGCAAGACAAAGTGGCCTTTGATTCACCTCGAATCAAGGTGATTTGAGTTTGGAATACTACTTCTACATGAAGACAAAGTGGCCATTGATTGATTCACCTCCAGTCAAGGTAAATTGAGTTTGAGATACTACTTTTACAAGCAAGACAAAGTGGCCTTTGATTCACCTCGAATCAAGGTGATTTGAGTTTGGAATACTACTTCTACATGAAGACAAAGTGGCCATTGATTGATTCACCTCCACTCAAGGTGAATTGAGTTTGCGATACTACTTCTACAAGCAAGACAAAGTGGCCTTTGATTCACCTCGAATCAAGGTGATTTGAGTTTGGAATATTACTTCTACATGAAGACAAAGTGGCCATTGATTGATTCACCTCCACTCAAGGTGAATTGAGTTTGAGATACTACTTCTACAAGCAAGACAAAGTGGCCATTGATTGATTCACCTCCACTCAAGGTGAATTGAGTTTGCGATACTACTTCTACAAGCAAGACAAAGTGGCCTTTGATTCACCTCGAATCAAGGTGATTTGAGTTTGGAATACTACTTCTACATGAAGACAAAGTGGCCATTGATTGATTCACCTCCACTCAAGGTGAATTGAGTTTGCGATACTACTTCTACAAGCAAGACAAAGTGGCCTTTGATTCACCTCGAATCAAGGTGATTTGAGTTTGGAATATTACTTCTACATGAAGACAAAGTGGCCATTGATTGATTCACCTCCACTCAAGGTGAATTGAGTTTGAGATACTACTTCTCCAAGCAAGACAAAGTGGCCTTTGATTCACCTCGAATCAAGGTGATTTGAGTTTGGAATATTACTTCTACATGAAGACAAAGTGGCCATTGATTGATTCACCTCCACTCAAGGTGAATTGAGTTTGAGATACTACTTCTACAAGCAAGACAAAGTGGCCATTGATTGATTCACCTCCACTCAAGGTGAATTGAGTTTGCGATACTACTTCTACAAGCAAGACAAAGTGGCCTTTGATTCACCTCGAATCAAGGTGATTTGAGTTTGGAATACTACTTCTACATGAAGACAAAGTGGCCATTGATTGATTCACCTCCACTCAAGGTGAATTGAGTTTGCGATACTACTTCTACAAGCAAAACAAAGTGGCCTTTGATTCACCTCGAATCAAGGTGATTTGAGTTTGGAATATTACTTCTACATGAAGACAAAGTGGCCATTGATTGATTCACCTCCACTCAAGGTGAATTGAGTTTGCGATACTACTTCTACAAGCAAGACAAAGTGGCCTTTGATTCACCTCGAATCAAGGTGATTTGAGTTTGGAATATTACTTCTACATGAAGACAAAGTGGCCGTTGATTGATTCACCTCCACTCAAGGTGAATTGAGTTTGCGATACTACTTCTACAAGCAAGACAAAGTGGCCATTGATTGATTCACCTCCACTCAAGGTGAATTGAGTTTGCGATACTACTTCTACAAGCAAGACAAAGTGGCCTTTGATTCACCTCGAATCAAGGTGATTTGAGTTTGGAATACTACTTCTACATGAAGACAAAGTGGCCATTGATTGATTCACCTCCAGTCAAGGTAAATTGAGTTTGAGATACTACTTTTACAAGCAAGACAAAGTGGCCTTTGATTCACCTCGAATCAAGGTGATTTGAGTTTGGAATACTACTTCTACATGAAGACAAAGTGGCCATTGATTGATTCACCTCCACTCAAGGTGAATTGAGTTTGCGATACTACTTCTACAAGCAAGACAAAGTGGCCTTTGATTCACCTCGAATCAAGGTGATTTGAGTTTGGAATATTACTTCTACATGAAGACAAAGTGGCCATTGATTGATTCACCTCCACTCAAGGTGAATTGAGTTTGAGATACTACTTCTACAAGCAAGACAAAGTGGCCATTGATTGATTCACCTCCACTCAAGGTGAATTGAGTTTGCGATACTACTTCTACAAGCAAGACAAAGTGGCCTTTGATTCACCTCGAATCAAGGTGATTTGAGTTTGGAATACTACTTCTACATGAAGACAAAGTGGCCATTGATTGATTCACCTCCACTCAAGGTGAATTGAGTTTGCGATACTACTTCTACAAGCAAGACAAAGTGGCCTTTGATTCACCTCGAATCAAGGTGATTTGAGTTTGGAATACTACTTCTACATGAAGACAAAGTGGCCATTGATTGATTCACCTCCACACAAAGTGAATTGAGTTTGCAATACTACTTCTACAAGCAAGACAAAGTGGCCTTTGATTCACCTCGAATCAAGGTGATTTGAGTTTGGAATATTACTTCTACATGAAGACAAAGTGGCCATTGATTGATTCACCTCCAGTCAAGGTGAATTGAGTTTGAGATACTACTTCTCCAAGCAAGACAAATTGGCATTTGATTCACCTCGAATCAAGGTGATTTGAGTTTGGAAAACTACTTCTACATGAAGACAAAGTGGCCACTGATTGATTCACCTCCACTCAAGGTGAATTGAGTTTGAGGTACTACTTCTCCAAGCAAGACAAATTGGCATTTGATTCACCTCGAATCAAGGTGATTTGAGTTTGGAATACTACTTCTACATGAAGACAAAATGGCCATTGCTTGATTCACCTCCACTCAAGGTGAATTGAGTTTGAGGTACTACTTCTCCAAGCAAGACAAATTGGCATTTGATTCACCTCGAATCAAGGTGATTTGAGTTTGGAATACTACTTCTACATGAAGACAAAGTGGCCATTGCTTGATTCACCTCCACTCAAGGTGAATTGAGTTTGCGATACTACTTCTCCAAGCAAGACAAAGTGGCCTTTGATTCACCTCGAATCAAGGTGATTTGAGTTTGGAATATTACTTCTACATGAAGACAAAGTGGCCATTGATTGATTCACCTCCACTCAAGGTGAATTGAATTTGCGATACAACTTCTACAAGCAAGACAAAGTGGCCTTTGATTCACCTCGAATCAAGGTGATTTGAGTTTGGAATACTACTTCTACATGAAGACAAAGTGGCCATTGATTGATTCACCTCCACTCAAGGTGAATTGAGTTTGAGGTACTACTTCTACAAGCAAGACAAAGTGGCCTTTGATTCACCTCGAATCAAGGTGATTTGAGTTTGGAATACTACTTCTACATGAAGACAAAGTGGCCATTGATTGATTCACCTCCACTCAAGGTGAATTGAGTTTGCGATACTACTTCTACAAGCAAGACAAAGTGGCCTTTGATTCACCTCGAATCAAGGTGATTTGAGTTTGGAATACTACTTCTACATGAAGACAAAGTGGCCACTGATTGATTCACCTCCACTCAAGGTGAATTGAGTTTGAGGTACTACTTCTACAAGCAAGACAAAGTGGCCTTTGATTCACCTCGAATCAAGGTGATTTGAGTTTGGAATACTACTTCTACATGAAGACAAAGTGGCCATTGATTGATTCACCTCCACTCAAGGTGAATTGAGTTTGAGGTACTACTTCTACAAGCAAGACAAAGTGGCCTTTGATTCACCTCGAATCAAGGTGATTTGAGTTTGGAATACTACTTCTACATGAAGACAAAGTGGCCATTGATTGATTCACCTCCACTCAAGGTGAATTAAGTTTGCGATACTACTTCTCCAAGCAAGACAAGGTGGCCTTTGATTCACCTCGAATCAAGGTGATTTGAGTTTGGAATACTACTTCTACATGAAGACAAAGTGGCCATTGATTGATTCACCTCCACTCACGGTGAATTGAGTTTGCGATACTACTTCTACAAGCAAGACAAAGTGGCCTTTGATTCACCTCGAATCAAGGTGATTTGAGTTTGGAATATTACTTCTACATGAAGACAAAGTGGCCATTGATTGATTCACCTCCACTCAAGGTGAATTAAGTTTGCGATACTACTTCTCCAAGCAAGACAAGGTGGCCTTTGATTCACCTCGAATCAAGGTGATTTGAGTTTGGAATACTACTTCTACATGAAGACAAAGTGGCCATTGATTGATTCACCTCCACTCAAGGTGAATTGAGTTTGAGGTACTACTTCTACAAGCAAGACAAAGTGGCCTTTGATTCACCTCGAATCAAGGTGATTTGAGTTTGGAATATTACTTCTACATGAAGACAAAGTGGCCATTGATTGATTCAGCTCCACTCAAGGTGAATTGAATTTGAGGTACTACTTCTACAAGCAAGACAAAGTGGCCATTGATTGATTCACCTCCACTCAAGGTGAATTGAGTTTGCGATACTAGTTCTACAAGCAAGACAAAGTGGCCATTGATTGATTCACCTCCACTCAAGGTGAATTGAGTTTGAGATACTACTTCTACAAGCAAGACAAAGTGGCCTTTGATTCACCTCGAATCAAGGTGATTTGAGTTTGGAATACTACTTCTACATGAAGACAAAGTGGCCATTGATTGATTCACCTCCACTCAAGGTGAATTAAGTTTGCGATACTACTTCTACAAGCAAGACAAAGTGGCCTTTGATTCACCTCGAATCAAGGTGATTTGAGTTTGGAATACTACTTCTACATGAAGACAAAGTGGCCATTGATTGATTCACCTCCACTCAAGGTGAATTGAGTTTGCGATACTAGTTCTACAAGCAAGACAAAGTGGCCTTTGATTCACCTCGAATCAAGGTGATTTGAGTTTGGAATATTACTTCTACATGAAGACAAAGTGGCCATTGATTGATTCAGCTCCACTCAAGGTGAATTGAATTTGAGGTACTACTTCTACAAGCAAGACAAAGTGGCCATTGATTGATTCACCTCCACTCAAGGTGAATTGAGTTTGAGATACTACTTCTACAAGCAAGACAAAGTGGCCTTTGATTCACCTCGAATCAAGGTGATTTGAGTTTGGAATACTACTTCTACATGGAGACAAAGTGGCCATTGATTGATTCACCTCCACTCAAGGTGAATTGAGTTTGCGATACTACTTCTCCAAGCAAGACAAAGTGGCCTTTGATTCACCTCGAATCAAGGTGATTTGAGTTTGGAATACTACTTCTACATGAAGACAAAGTGGCCATTGATTGATTCACCTCCACTCAAGGTGAATTGAGTTTGCGATACTACTTCTACAAGCAAGACAAAGTGGCCTTTGATTCACCTCGAATCAAGGTGATTTGAGTTTGGAATATTACTTCTACATGAAGACAAAGTGGCCATTGATTGATTCACCTCCACTCAAGGTGAATTGAGTTTGCGATACTACTTCTACAAGCAAGACAAAGTGGCCTTTGATTCACCTCGAATCAAGGTGATTTGAGTTTGGAATACTACTTCTACATGAAGACAAAGTGGCCATTGATTGATTCACCTCCACTCAAGGTGAATTGAGTTTGCGATACTACTTCTCCAAGCAAGACAAAGTGGCCTTTGATTCACCTCGAATCAAGGTGATTTGAGTTTGGAATACTACTTCTACATGAAGACAAAGTGGCCATTGATTGATTCACCTCCAATCAAGGTGAATTGAGTTTGCGATACTACTTCTACAAGCAAGACAAAGTGGCCTTTGATTCACCTCGAATCAAGGTGATTTGAGTTTGGAATACTACTTCTACATGAAGACAAAGTGGCCATTGATTGATTCACCTCCACTCAAGGTGAATTGAGTTTGCGATACTACTTCTACAAGCAAGACAAAGTGGCCTTTGATTCACCTCGAATCAAGGTGATTTGAGTTTGGAATACTACTTCTACATGAAGACAAAGTGGCCATTGATTGATTCACCTCCACTCAAGGTGAATTGAGTTTGCGATACTACTTCTACAAGCAAGACAAAGTGGCCTTTGATTCACCTCGAATCAAGGTGATTTGAGTTTGGAATACTACTTCTACATGAAGACAAAGTGGCCACTGATTGATTCACCTCCACTCAAGGTGAATTGAGTTTGAGGTACTACTTCTACAAGCAAGACAAAGTGGCCTTTGATTCACCTCGAATCAAGGTGATTTGAGTTTGGAATACTACTTCTACATGAAGACAAAGTGGCCATTGATTGATTCACCTCCACTCAAGGTGAATTGAGTTTGAGGTACTACTTCTACAAGCAAGACAAAGTGGCCTTTGATTCACCTCGAATCAAGGTGATTTGAGTTTGGAATACTACTTCTACATGAAGACAAAGTGGCCATTGATTGATTCACCTCCACTCAAGGTGAATTGAGTTTGCGATACTACTTCTACAAGCAAGACAAAGTGGCCTTTGATTCACCTCGAATCAAGGTGATTTGAGTTTGGAATACTACTTCTACATGAAGACAAAGTGGCCACTGATTGATTCACCTCCACTCAAGGTGAATTGAGTTTGAGGTACTACTTCTACAAGCAAGACAAAGTGGCCTTTGATTCACCTCGAATCAAGGTGATTTGAGTTTGGAATACTACTTCTACATGAAGACAAAGTGGCCATTGATTGATTCACCTCCACTCAAGGTGAATTGAGTTTGAGGTACTACTTCTACAAGCAAGACAAAGTGGCCTTTGATTCACCTCGAATCAAGGTGATTTGAGTTTGGAATACTACTTCTACATGAAGACAAAGTGGCCATTGATTGATTCACCTCCACTCAAGGTGAATTAAGTTTGCGATACTACTTCTCCAAGCAAGACAAGGTGGCCTTTGATTCACCTCGAATCAAGGTGATTTGAGTTTGGAATACTACTTCTACATGAAGACAAAGTGGCCATTGATTGATTCACCTCCACTCACGGTGAATTGAGTTTGCGATACTACTTCTACAAGCAAGACAAAGTGGCCTTTGATTCACCTCGAATCAAGGTGATTTGAGTTTGGAATATTACTTCTACATGAAGACAAAGTGGCCATTGATTGATTCACCTCCACTCAAGGTGAATTAAGTTTGCGATACTACTTCTCCAAGCAAGACAAGGTGGCCTTTGATTCACCTCGAATCAAGGTGATTTGAGTTTGGAATACTACTTCTACATGAAGACAAAGTGGCCATTGATTGATTCACCTCCACTCAAGGTGAATTGAGTTTGAGGTACTACTTCTACAAGCAAGACAAAGTGGCCTTTGATTCACCTCGAATCAAGGTGATTTGAGTTTGGAATATTACTTCTACATGAAGACAAAGTGGCCATTGATTGATTCAGCTCCACTCAAGGTGAATTGAATTTGAGGTACTACTTCTACAAGCAAGACAAAGTGGCCATTGATTGATTCACCTCCACTCAAGGTGAATTGAGTTTGCGATACTAGTTCTACAAGCAAGACAAAGTGGCCATTGATTGATTCACCTCCACTCAAGGTGAATTGAGTTTGAGATACTACTTCTACAAGCAAGACAAAGTGGCCTTTGATTCACCTCGAATCAAGGTGATTTGAGTTTGGAATACTACTTCTACATGAAGACAAAGTGGCCATTGATTGATTCACCTCCACTCAAGGTGAATTAAGTTTGCGATACTACTTCTACAAGCAAGACAAAGTGGCCTTTGATTCACCTCGAATCAAGGTGATTTGAGTTTGGAATACTACTTCTACATGAAGACAAAGTGGCCATTGATTGATTCACCTCCACTCAAGGTGAATTGAGTTTGCGATACTAGTTCTACAAGCAAGACAAAGTGGCCTTTGATTCACCTCGAATCAAGGTGATTTGAGTTTGGAATATTACTTCTACATGAAGACAAAGTGGCCATTGATTGATTCAGCTCCACTCAAGGTGAATTGAATTTGAGGTACTACTTCTACAAGCAAGACAAAGTGGCCATTGATTGATTCACCTCCACTCAAGGTGAATTGAGTTTGAGATACTACTTCTACAAGCAAGACAAAGTGGCCTTTGATTCACCTCGAATCAAGGTGATTTGAGTTTGGAATACTACTTCTACATGGAGACAAAGTGGCCATTGATTGATTCACCTCCACTCAAGGTGAATTGAGTTTGCGATACTACTTCTCCAAGCAAGACAAAGTGGCCTTTGATTCACCTCGAATCAAGGTGATTTGAGTTTGGAATACTACTTCTACATGAAGACAAAGTGGCCATTGATTGATTCACCGCCACTCAAGGTGAATTGAGTTTGCGATACTACTTCTACAAGCAAGACAAAGTGGCCTTTGATTCACCTCGAATCAAGGTGATTTGAGTTTGGAATATTACTTCTACATGAAGACAAAGTGGCCATTGATTGATTCACCTCCACTCAAGGTGAATTGAGTTTGCGATACTACTTCTACAAGCAAGACAAAGTGGCCTTTGATTCACCTCGAATCAAGGTGATTTGAGTTTGGAATACTACTTCTACATGAAGACAAAGTGGCCATTGATTGATTCACCTCCACTCAAGGTGAATTGAGTTTGCGATACTACTTCTCCAAGCAAGACAAAGTGGCCTTTGATTCACCTCGAATCAAGGTGATTTGAGTTTGGAATACTACTTCTACATGAAGACAAAGTGGCCATTGATTGATTCACCTCCAATCAAGGTGAATTGAGTTTGCGATACTACTTCTACAAGCAAGACAAAGTGGCCTTTGATTCACCTCGAATCAAGGTGATTTGAGTTTGGAATACTACTTCTACATGAAGACAAAGTGGCCATTGATTGATTCACCTCCACTCAAGGTGAATTGAGTTTGCGATACTACTTCTACAAGCAAGACAAAGTGGCCTTTGATTCACCTCGAATCAAGGTGATTTGAGTTTGGAATACTACTTCTACATGAAGACAAAGTGGCCATTGATTGATTCACCTCCACTCAAGGTGAATTGAGTTTGCGATACTACTTCTACAAGCAAGACAAAGTGGCCTTTGATTCACCTCGAATCAAGGTGATTTGAGTTTGGAATATTACTTCTACATGAAGACAAAGTGGCCATTGATTGATTCACCTCCACTCAAGGTGAATTGAGTTTGAGGTACTACTTCTACAAGCAAGACAAACTGGCCTTTGATTCACCTTGAATCAAGGTGATTTGAGTTTGGAATATTACTTCTACATGAAGACAAAGTGGCCATTGATTGATTCACCTCCACTCAAGGTGAATTGAGTTTGCGATACTACTTCTACAAGCAAGACAAAGTGGCCTTTGATTCACCTCGAGTCAAGGTGATTTGAGTTTGGAATACTACTTTTACATGAAGACAAAGTGGCCATTGATTGATTCACCTCCACTCAAGGTGAATTGAGTTTGCGATACTACTTCTACAAGCAAGACAAAGTGGCCTTTGATTCACCTCGAATCAAGGTGATTTGAGTTTGGAATACTACTTCTACATGAAGACAAAGTGGCCATTGATTGATTCACCTCCACTCAAGGTGAATTGAGTTTGAGGTACTACTTCTACAAGCAAGACAAAGTGGCCTTTGATTCACCTCGAATCAAGGTGATTTGAGTTTGGAATATTACTTCTACATGAAGACAAAGTGGCCATTGATTGATTCAGCTCCACTCAAGGTGAATTGAGTTTGAGGTACTACTTCTACAAGCAAGACAAAGTGGCCATTGATTGATTCACCTCCACTCAAGGTGAATTGAGTTTGAGATACTACTTCTACAAGCAAGACAAAGTGGCCTTTGATTCACCTCGAATCAAGGTGATTTGAGTTTGGAATACTACTTCTACATGGAGACAAAGTGGCCATTGATTGATTCACCTCCACTCAAGGTGAATTGAGTTTGCGATACTACTTCTCCAAGCAAGACAAAGTGGCCTTTGATTCACCTCGAATCAAGGTGATTTGAGTTTGGAATACTACTTCTACATGAAGACAAAGTGGCCATTGATTGATTCACCTCCACTCAAGGTGAATTGAGTTTGAGATACTACTTCCTCAAGCAAGACAAAGTGGCCTTTGATTCACCTCGAATCAAGGTGATTTGAGTTTGGAATACTACTTCTACATGAAGACAAAGTGGCCATTGATTGATTCACCTCCACTCAAGGTGAATTGAGTTTGAGATACTACTTCTCCAAGCAAGACAAAGTGGCCTTTGATTCACCTCGAATCAAGGTGATTTGAGTTTGGAATATTACTTCTACATGAAGACAAAGTGGCCATTGATTGATTCACCTCCACTCAAGGTGAATTGAGTTTGCGATACTACTTCTACAAGCAAGACAAAGTGGCCTTTGATTCACCTCGAATCAAGGTGATTTGAGTTTGGAATATTACTTCTACATGAAGACAAAGTGGCCATTGATTGATTCACCTCCACTCAAGGTGAATTGAGTTTGAGGTACTACTTCTACAAGCAAGACAAAGTGGCCTTTGATTCACCTCGAATCAAGGTGATTTGAGTTTGGAATACTACTTCTACATGAAGACAAAGTGGCCATTCATTGATTCACCTCCACTCAAGGTGAATTGAGTTTGAGATACTACTTCTTCAAGCAAGACAAAGTGGCCATTGATTGATTCACCTCCACTCAAGGTGAATTGAGTTTGAGGTACTACTTCTCCAAGCAAGACAAAGTGGCCTTTGATTCACCTCGAATCAAGGTGATTTGAGTTTGGAATACTACTTCTACATGAAGACAAAGTGGCCATTGATTGATTCACCTCCACTCAAGGTGAATTGAGTTTGAGGTACTACTTCTACAAGCAAGACAAAGTGGCCTTTGATTCACCTCGAATCAAGGTGATTTGAGTTTGGAATACTACTTCTACATGAAGACAAAGTGGCCATTCATTGATTCACCTCCACTCAAGGTGAATTGAGTTTGAGATACTACTTCTTCAAGCAAGACAAAGTGGCCATTGATTGATTCACCTCCACTCAAGGTGAATTGAGTTTGAGGTACTACTTCTCCAAGCAAGACAAAGTGGCCTTTGATTCACCTCGAATCAAGGTGATTTGAGTTTGGAATACTACTTCTACATGAAGACAAAGTGGCCATTGATTGATTCACCTCCACTCAAGGTGAATTGAGTTTGAGGTACTACTTCCTCAAGCAAGACAAAGTGGCCTTTGATTCACCTCGAATCAAGGTGATTTGAGTTTGGAATACTACTTCTACATGAAGACAAAGTGGCCATTGATTGATTCACCTCCACTCAAGGTGAATTGAGTTTGAGATACTACTTCTCCAAGCAAGACAAAGTGGCCTTTGATTCACCTCGAATCAAGGTGATTTGAGTTTGGAATATTACTTCTACATGAAGACAAAGTGGCCATTGATTGATTCACCTCCACTCAAGGTGAATTGAGTTTGCGATACTACTTCTACAAGCAAGACAAAGTGGCCTTTGATTCACCTCGAATCAAGGTGATTTGAGTTTGGAATATTACTTCTACATGAAGACAAAGTGGCCATTGATTGATTCACCTCCACTCAAGGTGAATTGAGTTTGAGGTACTACTTCTACAAGCAAGACAAAGTGGCCTTTGATTCACCTCGAATCAAGGTGATTTGAGTTTGGAATACTACTTCTACATGAAGACAAAGTGGCCATTCATTGATTCACCTCCACTCAAGGTGAATTGAGTTTGAGATACTACTTCTTCAAGCAAGACAAAGTGGCCATTGATTGATTCACCTCCACTCAAGGTGAATTGAGTTTGAGGTACTACTTCTCCAAGCAAGACAAAGTGGCCTTTGATTCACCTCGAATCAAGGTGATTTGAGTTTGGAATACTACTTCTACATGAAGACAAAGTGGCCATTGATTGATTCACCTCCACTCAAGGTGAATTGAGTTTGAGGTACTACTTCTACAAGCAAGACAAAGTGGCCTTTGATTCACCTCGAATCAAGGTGATTTGAGTTTGGAATACTACTTCTACATGAAGACAAAGTGGCCATTCATTGATTCACCTCCACTCAAGGTGAATTGAGTTTGAGATACTACTTCTTCAAGCAAGACAAAGTGGCCATTGATTGATTCACCTCCACTCAAGGTGAATTGAGTTTGAGGTACTACTTCTCCAAGCAAGACAAAGTGGCCTTTGATTCACCTCGAATCAAGGTGATTTGAGTTTGGAATACTACTTCTACATGAAGACAAAGTGGCCATTGATTGATTCACCTCCACTCAAGGTGAATTGAGTTTGAGGTACTACTTCTACAAGCAAGACAAAGTGGCCTTTGATTCACCTCGAATCAAGGTGATTTGAGTTTGGAATACTACTTCTACATGAAGACAAAGTGGCCATTGATTGATTCACCTCCACTCAAGGTGAATTGAGTTTGAGATACTACTTCTACAAGCAAGACAAAGTGGCCTTTGATTCACCTCGAATCAAGGTGATTTGAGTTTGGAATACTACTTCTACATGAAGACAAAGTGGCCATTGATTGATTCACCTCCACTCAAGGTGAATTGAGTTTGAGATACTACTTCTACAAGCAAGACAAATTGGCCATTGATTGATTCACCTCCACTCAAGGTGAATTGAGTTTGAGATACTACTTCTCCAAGCAAGACAAAGTCGCCTTTGATTCACCTCGAATCAAGGTGATTTGAGTTTGGAAAACTACTTCTACATGAAGACAAAGTGGCCATTGATTGATTCACCTCCACTCAAGGTGAATTGAGTTTGAGGTACTACTTCCTCAAGCAAGACAAAGTGGCCTTTGATTCACCTCGAATCAAGGTGATTTGAGTTTGGAATACTACTTCTACATGAAGACAAAGTGGCCATTGATTGATTCACCTCCACTCAAGGTGAATTGAGTTTGCGATACTACTTCTACAAGCAAGACAAAGTGGCCTTTGATTCACCTCGAATCAAGGTGATTTGAGTTTGGAATACTACTTCTACATGAAGACAAAGTGGCCATTGATTGATTCACCTCCACTCAAGGTGAATTGAGTTTGCGATACTAGTTCTACAAGCAAGACAAAGTGGCCTTTGATTCACCTCGAATCAAGGTGATTTGAGTTTGGAATATTACTTCTACATGAAGACAAAGTGGCCATTGATTGATTCACCTCCACTCAAGGTGAATTGAATTTGCGATACTACTTCTCCAAGCAAGACAAAGTGGCCTTTGATTCACCTCGAATCAAGGTGATTTGAGTTTGGAATACTACTTCTACATGAAGACAAAGTGGCCATTGATTGATTCCCCTCCACTCAAGGTGAATTGAGTTTGCGATACTACTTCTCCAAGCAAGACAAAGTGGCCTTTGATTCACCTCCACTCAAGGTGAATTGAGTTTGATATACTACTTCTCCAAGCAAGACAAAGTGGCCTTTGATTCACCTCGAATCAAGGTGATTTGTGTTTGGAATACTACTTCTACATGAAGACAAAGTGGCCATTGATTGATTCACCTCCACTCAAGGTGAATTGAGTTTGAGGTACTACTTTTACAAGCAAGACAAAGTGGCCTTTGATTCACCTCGAATCAAGGTGATTTGAGTTTGGAATACTACTTCTACATGAAGACAAAGTGGCCATTGATTGATTCACCTCCACTCAAGGTGAATTGAATTTGCGATACTACTTCTCCAAGCAAGACAAAGTGGCCTTTGATTCACCTCGAATCAAGGTGATTTGAGTTTGGAATACTACTTCTACATGAAGACAAAGTGGCCATTGATTGATTCACCTCCACTCAAGGTGAATGAGTTTGAGATACCACTTCTACAAGCAAGACAAAGTGGCCTTTGATTCACCTCGAATCAAGGTGATTTGAGTTTGGATTACTACTTCTACATGAAGACAAAGTGGCAATTGATTGATTCACCTCCACTCAAGGTGAATTGAGTTTGAGGTACTACTTCTCCAAGCAAGACAAAGTGGCCTTTGATTCACCTCGAATCAAGGTGATTTGAGTTTGGAATACTACTTCTACATGAAGACAAAGTGGCCATTGATTGATTCACCTCCACTCAAGGTGAATTGAGTTTGCGATACTACTTCTCCAAGCAAGACAAAGTGGCCTTTGATTCACCTCCACTCAAGGTGAATTGAGTTTGATATACTACTTCTCCAAGCAAGACAAAGTGGCCTTTGATTCACCTCGAATCAAGGTGATTTGAGTTTGGAATACTACTTCTACATGAAGACAAAGTGGCCATTGATTGATTCACCTCTACTCAAGGTGAATTGAGTTTGAGGTACTACTTTTACAAGCAAGACAAAGTGGCCTTTGATTCACCTCGAATCAAGGTGATTTGAGTTTGGATTACTACTTCTACATGAAGACAAAGTGGCCATTGATTGATTCACCTCCACTCAAGGTGAATTGAGTTTGAGATACTACTTCTACAAGCAAGACAAAGTGGCCTTTGATTCACCTCGAATCAAGGTGATTTGAGTTTGGAATACTACTTCTACATGAAGACAAAGTGGCCATTGATTGATTCACCTCCACTCAAGGTGAATTGAGTTTGCGATACTACTTCTACAAGCAAGACAAAGTGGCCTTTGATTCACCTCGAATCAAGGTGATTTGAGTTTGGAATACTACTTCTACATGAAGACAAAGTGGCCATTGATTAATTCACCTCCAGTCAAGGTGAATTGAGTTTGAGGTACTACTTTTACAAGCAAGACAAAGTGGCCTTTGATTCACCTCGAATCAAGGTGATTTGAGTTTGGAATACTACTTCTACATGAAGACAAAGTGGCCATTGATTGATTCACCTCCACTCAAGGTGAATTGAGTTTGCGATACTACTTCTACAAGCAAGACAAAGTGGCCTTTGATTCACCTCGAATCAAGGTGATTTGAGTTTGGAATATTACTTCTACATGAAGACAAAGTGGCCATTGATTGATTCACCTCCACTCAAGGTGAATTGAGTTTGCAATACTACTTCTCCAAGCAAGACAAAGTGGCCTTTGATTCACCTCGAATCAAGGTGATTTGAGTTTGGAATACTACTTCTACATGAAGACAAAGTGGCCATTGATTAATTCACCTCCAGTCAAGGTGAATTGAGTTTGAGGTACTACTTTTACAAGCAAGACAAAGTGGCCTTTGATTCACCTCGAATCAAGGTGATTTGAGTTTGGAATACTACTTCTACATGAAGACAAAGTGGCCATTGATTGATTCACCTCCACTCAAGGTGAATTGAGTTTGCGATACTACTTCTACAAGCAAGACAAAGTGGCCTTTGATTCACCTCGAATCAAGGTGATTTGAGTTTGGAATATTACTTCTACATGAAGACAAAGTGGCCATTGATTGATTCACCTCCACTCAAGGTGAATTGAGTTTGCAATACTACTTCTCCAAGCAAGACAAAGTGGCCTTTGATTCACCTCGAATCAAGGTGATTTGAGTTTGGAATACTACTTCTACATGAAGACAAAGTGGCCATTGATTAATTCACCTCCAGTCAAGGTGAATTGAGTTTGAGGTACTACTTTTACAAGCAAGACAAAGTGGCCTTTGATTCACCTCGAATCAAGGTGATTTGAGTTTGGAATACTACTTCTACATGAAGACAAAGTGGCCATTGATTGATTCACCTCCACTCAAGGTGAATTGAGTTTGCGATACTACTTCTACAAGCAAGACAAAGTGGCCTTTGATTCACCTCGAATCAAGGTGATTTGAGTTTGGAATATTACTTCTACATGAAGACAAAGTGGCCATTGATTGATTCACCTCCACTCAAGGTGAATTGAGTTTGCAATACTACTTCTCCAAGCAAGACAAAGTGGCCTTTGATTCACCTCGAATCAAGGTGATTTGAGTTTGGAATACTACTTCTACATGAAGACAAAGTGGCCATTGATTGATTCACCTCCACTCAAGGTGAATTGAGTTTGAGATACTACTTCTCCAAGCAAGACAAAGTGGCCTTTGATTCACCTCCACTCAAGGTGAATTGAGTTTGCGATACTACTTCTACAAGCAAGACAAAGTGGCCTTTGATTCACCTCGAATCAAGGTGATTTGAGTTTGGAATACTACTTCTACATGAAGACAAAGTGCCCTTTGATTAATTCACCTCCAGTCAAGGTGAATTGAGTTTGAGGTACTACTTTTACAAGCAAGACAAAGTGGCCTTTGATTCACCTCGAATCAAGGTGATTTGAGTTTGGAATACTACTTCTACATGAAGACAAAGTGGCCATTGATTGATTCACCTCCACTCAAGGTGAATTGAGTTTGAGGTACTACTTCTACAAGCAAGACAAAGTGGCCTTTGATTCACCTCGAATCAAGGTGATTTGAGTTTGGATTACTACTTCTACATGAAGACACAGTGGCCATTGATTGATTCACCTCCACTCAAGGTGAATTGAGTTTGAGGTACTACTTCTACAAGCAAGACAAAGTGGCCTTTGATTCACCTCCACTCAAGGTGAATTGAGTTTGATATACTACTTCTCCAAGCAAGACAAAGTGGCCTTTGATTCACCTCGAATCAAGGTGATTTGAGTTTGGAATACTACTTCTACATGAAGACAAAGTGGCCATTGATTGATTCACCTCTACTCAAGGTGAATTGAGTTTGAGGTACTACTTTTACAAGCAAGACAAAGTGGCCTTTGATTCACCTCGAATCAAGGTGATTTGAGTTTGGATTACTACTTCTACATGAAGACAAAGTGGCCATTGATTGATTCACCTCCACTCAAGGTGAATTGAGTTTGAGATACTACTTCTACAAGCAAGACAAAGTGGCCTTTGATTCACCTCGAATCAAGGTGATTTGAGTTTGGAATACTACTTCTACATGAAGACAAAGTGGCCATTGATTGATTCACCTCCACTCAAGGTGAATTGAGTTTGCGATACTACTTCTACAAGCAAGACAAAGTGGCCTTTGATTCACCTCGAATCAAGGTGATTTGAGTTTGGAATACTACTTCTACATGAAGACAAAGTGGCCATTGATTAATTCACCTCCAGTCAAGGTGAATTGAGTTTGAGGTACTACTTTTACAAGCAAGACAAAGTGGCCTTTGATTCACCTCGAATCAAGGTGATTTGAGTTTGGAATACTACTTCTACATGAAGACAAAGTGGCCATTGATTGATTCACCTCCACTCAAGGTGAATTGAGTTTGCGATACTACTTCTACAAGCAAGACAAAGTGGCCTTTGATTCACCTCGAATCAAGGTGATTTGAGTTTGGAATATTACTTCTACATGAAGACAAAGTGGCCATTGATTGATTCACCTCCACTCAAGGTGAATTGAGTTTGCAATACTACTTCTCCAAGCAAGACAAAGTGGCCTTTGATTCACCTCGAATCAAGGTGATTTGAGTTTGGAATACTACTTCTACATGAAGACAAAGTGGCCATTGATTAATTCACCTCCAGTCAAGGTGAATTGAGTTTGAGGTACTACTTTTACAAGCAAGACAAAGTGGCCTTTGATTCACCTCGAATCAAGGTGATTTGAGTTTGGAATACTACTTCTACATGAAGACAAAGTGGCCATTGATTGATTCACCTCCACTCAAGGTGAATTGAGTTTGCGATACTACTTCTACAAGCAAGACAAAGTGGCCTTTGATTCACCTCGAATCAAGGTGATTTGAGTTTGGAATATTACTTCTACATGAAGACAAAGTGGCCATTGATTGATTCACCTCCACTCAAGGTGAATTGAGTTTGCAATACTACTTCTCCAAGCAAGACAAAGTGGCCTTTGATTCACCTCGAATCAAGGTGATTTGAGTTTGGAATACTACTTCTACATGAAGACAAAGTGGCCATTGATTAATTCACCTCCAGTCAAGGTGAATTGAGTTTGAGGTACTACTTTTACAAGCAAGACAAAGTGGCCTTTGATTCACCTCGAATCAAGGTGATTTGAGTTTGGAATACTACTTCTACATGAAGACAAAGTGGCCATTGATTGATTCACCTCCACTCAAGGTGAATTGAGTTTGCGATACTACTTCTACAAGCAAGACAAAGTGGCCTTTGATTCACCTCGAATCAAGGTGATTTGAGTTTGGAATATTACTTCTACATGAAGACAAAGTGGCCATTGATTGATTCACCTCCACTCAAGGTGAATTGAGTTTGCAATACTACTTCTCCAAGCAAGACAAAGTGGCCTTTGATTCACCTCGAATCAAGGTGATTTGAGTTTGGAATACTACTTCTACATGAAGACAAAGTGGCCATTGATTGATTCACCTCCACTCAAGGTGAATTGAGTTTGAGATACTACTTCTCCAAGCAAGACAAAGTGGCCTTTGATTCACCTCCACTCAAGGTGAATTGAGTTTGCGATACTACTTCTACAAGCAAGACAAAGTGGCCTTTGATTCACCTCGAATCAAGGTGATTTGAGTTTGGAATACTACTTCTACATGAAGACAAAGTGCCCTTTGATTAATTCACCTCCAGTCAAGGTGAATTGAGTTTGAGGTACTACTTTTACAAGCAAGACAAAGTGGCCTTTGATTCACCTCGAATCAAGGTGATTTGAGTTTGGAATACTACTTCTACATGAAGACAAAGTGGCCATTGATTGATTCACCTCCACTCAAGGTGAATTGAGTTTGAGGTACTACTTCTACAAGCAAGACAAAGTGGCCTTTGATTCACCTCGAATCAAGGTGATTTGAGTTTGGATTACTACTTCTACATGAAGACACAGTGGCCATTGATTGATTCACCTCCACTCAAGGTGAATTGAGTTTGAGGTACTACTTCTACAAGCAAGACAAAGTGGCCTTTGATTCACCTCCACTCAAGGTGAATTGAGTTTGATATACTACTTCTCCAAGCAAGACAAAGTGGCCTTTGATTCACCTCGAATCAAGGTGATTTGAGTTTGGAATACTACTTCTACAAGAAGACAAAGTGGCCATTGATAGATTCACCTCCAGTCAAGGTGAATTGAGTTTGCGATACTACTTCTGCAAGCAAGACAAAGTGGCCATTGATTCACCTCGAATCAAGGTGATTTGAGTTTGGAATACTACTTCTACATGAAGACAAAGTGGCCATTGATTGATTCACCTCCAGCCAAGGTGAATTGAGTTTGAGGTACTACTTCTACAAGCAAGACAAAGTGGCCATTGATTCACCTCGAATCAAGGTGATTTGAGTTTGGAATACTACTTCTACATGAAGACAAAGTGGCCATTGATTGATTCACCTCCACTCAAGGTGAATTGAGTTTGCGATACTACTTCTACAAGCAAGACAAAGTGGCCTTTGATTCACCTCGAATCAAGGTGATTTGAGTTTGGAATACTACTTCTACATGAAGACAAAGTGGCCATTGGTTGATTCACCTCCAGTCAAGGTGAATTGAGCTTGCAATACTACTTCTACAAGCAAGACAAAGTGGCCTTTGATTCACCTCGAATCAAGGTGATTTGACTTTGGAAAACTACTTCTACATGAAGACAAAGTGGCCATTGACTGATTCACCTCCAGTCAAGGTGAATTGAGTTTGAGGTACTACTTCTACAAGCAAGACAAAGTGGCCATTGATTCACCTCGAATCAAGGTGATTTGAGTTTGGAATACTACTTCTACAAGCAAGACAAAGTGGCCATTGATTCATTCACCTCCACTCAAGGTGAATTGAGTTTGCGATACTACTTCTACAAGCAAGACAAAGTGGCCTTTGATTCACCTCGAATCAAGGTGATTTGAGTTTGGAATACTACTTCTACATGAAGACAAAGTGGCCATTGATTGATTCACCTCCAGCCAAGGTGAATTGAGTTTGAGATACTACTTCTTCAAGCAAGACAAAGTGGCCTTTGAATCACCTCGAATCAAGGTGATTTGAGTTTGGAATACTACTTCTACATGAAGACAAAGTGGCCATTGATTGATTCACCTCCAGTCAAGGTGAATTGAGTTTGAGGTACTACTTCTACAAGCAAGACAAAGTGGCCATTGATTCACCTCGAATCAAGGTGATTTGAGTTTGGAATACTACTTCTACATGAAGACAAACTGGCCATTGATTGATTCACCTCCACTCAAAATGAATTGAGTTTGAGGTACTACTTCTGCAAGCAAGACAAAGTGGCCATTGATTCACCTCGAATCAAGGTGATTTGAGTTTGGAATACTACTTCTACATGAAGACAAAGTGGCCATTGATTGATTCACCTCCACTCAAGGTGAATTAAGTTTGCGATACTACTTCTCCAAGCAAGACAAAGTGGCCTTTGATTCACCTCGAATCAAGGTGATTTGAGTTTGGAATACTACTTCTACATGAAGACAAAGTGGCTATTGATTGATTCACCTCCAGTCAAGGTGATTTGAGTTTGAGGTACTACTTCTACAAGCAAGACAAAGTGGCCTTTGATTCACCTCGAATCAAGGTGATTTGAGTTTGGAATACTACTTGTACATGAAGACAAACTGGCCATTGATTGATTCACCTCCACGCAAAATGAATTGAGTTTGAGGTACTACTTCTACAAGCAAGACAAAGTGGCCTTTGATTCACCTCGAATCAAGGTGATTTGAGTTTGGAATACTACTTCTACATGAAGACAAAGTGGCCATTGGTTGATTCACCTCCAGTCAAGGTGAATTGAGTTTGCGATACTACTTCTACAAGCAAGACAAAGTGGCCTTTGATTCACCTCGAATCAAGGTGATTTGAGTTTGGAATACTACTTCTACATGAAGACAAAGTGGCTATTGATTGATTCACCTCCAGTCAAGGTGATTTGAGTTTGAGGTACTACTTCTACAAGCAAGACAAAGTGGCCTTTGATTCACCTCGAATCAAGGTGATTTGAGTTTGGAATACTACTTCTACATGAAGACAAACTAGCCATTGATTGATTCACCTCCACGCAAAATGAATTGAGTTTGAAGTACTACTTCTACAAGCAAGACAAAGTGGCCTTTGATTCACCTCGAATCAAGGTGATTTGAGTTTGGAATACTACTTCTACATGAAGACAAAGTGGCCATTGGTTGATTCACCTCCAGTCAAGGTGAATTGAGCTTGCGATACTACTTCTACAAGCAAGACAAAGTGGCCTTTGATTCACCTCGAATCAACGTGATTTGACTTTGGAAAACTACTTCTACATGAAGACAAAGTGGCCATTGATTGATTCACCTCCACTCAAGGTGAATTGAGTTTGAGATACTACTTCTCCAAGCAAGACAAAGTGGCCTTTGATTCACTTCGAATCAAGGTGATTTGAGTTTGGAATACTACTTCTACATGAAGACAAAGTGGCCATTGATTGATTCACCTCCACTCAAGGTGAATTGAGTTTGAGGTACTACTTCTACAAGCAAGACAAAGTGGCCTTTGATTCACCTCGAATCAAGGTGATTTGAGTTTGGAATACTACTCCTACATGAAGACAAAGTGGCCATTGATTGATTCACCTCCACTCAAGGTGAATTGAGTTTGAGATACTACTTCTCCAAGCAAGACAAAGTGGCCTTTGATTCACCTCCACTCAAGGTGATTTGAGTTTGGAATACTACTTCTACATGAAGACAAAGTGGCCATTGATTGATACACCTCCACTCAAGGTGAATTGAGTTTGAGGTACTACTTCTACAAGCAAGACAAAGTGGCCTTTGATTCACCTCGAATCAAGGTGATTTGAGTTTGGAATACTACTTCTACATGAAGACAAAGTGGCCATTGATTGATTCACCTCCACTCAAGGTGAATTGAGTTTGAGATACTACTTCTACAAGTTAGACAAAGTGGCCATTGATTCACCTCGAATCAAGATGATTTGAGTTTGGAATACTACTTCTACATGAAGACAAACTGGCCATTGATTGATTCACCTCCACTCAAGGTGAATTGAGTTTGAGATACTACTTCTCCAAGCAAGACAAAGTGGCCTTTGATTCACCTCGAATCAAGGTGATTTGAGTTTGGAATACTACTTCTACATGAAGACAAAGTGGCCATTGATTGATTCACCTCCACTCAAGGTGAATTGAGTTTGAGGTACTACTTCTACAAGCAAGACAAAGTGGCCTTTGATACACCTCGAATCAAGGTGATTTGAGTTTGGAATACTACTTCTACATGAAGACAAAGTGGCCATTGATTGATTCACCTCCACTCAAGGTGAATTGAGTTTGAGATACTACTTCTCCAAGCAAGACAAAGTGGCCTTTGATTCACCTCGAATCAAGGTGATTTGAGTTTGGAATACTACTTCTACATGAAGACAAAGTGGCCACTGATTGATTCACCTCCACTCAAGGTGAATTGAGTTTGAGGTACTAGTTCTACAAGCAAGACAAAGTGGACTTTGATTCACCTCGAATCAAGGTGATTTGAGTTTGAGATACTACTTCCTCAAGCAAGACAAACTGGCCATTGATTGATTCACCTCCACTCAAGGTGAATTGAGTTTGAGATACTACTTCTCCAAGCAAGACAAAGTGGCCTTTGATTCACCTCGAATCAAGGTGATTTGAGTTTGGAATACTACTTCTACATGAAGACAAAGTGGCCATTGATTGATACACCTGCACTCAAGGTGAATTGAGTTTGAGGTACTACTTCTACAAGCAAGACAAAGTGGCCTTTGATTCACCTCAAATCAAGGTGAATTGAGTTTGGAATACTACTTCTACATGAAGACAAAGTGGCCATTGATTGATTCACCTCCACTCAAGGTGAATTGAGTTTGAGATACTACTTCTACAAGCAAGACAAAGTGGCCATTGATTGATTCACCTCCACTCAAGGTGAATTGAGTTTGAGATACTACTTCTCCAAGCAAGACAAAGTGGCCATTGATTGATTCACCTCCACTCAAGGTGAATTGAGTTTGAGATACTACTTCTACAAGCAAGACAAAGTGGCCATTGATTGATTCACCTCCACTCAAGGTGAATTGAGTTTGAGATACTACTTCTCCAAGCAAGACAAAGTGGCCATTCATTCACCTCGAATTAAGGTGATTTGAGTTTGGAATACTACTTCTACATGAAGACAAAGTGGCCATTGATTGATACACCTCCACTCAAGGTGAATTGAGTTTGAGGTACTACTTCTACAAGCAAGACAAAGTGGCCTTTGATTCACCTCCACTCAAGGTGAATTGAGTTTGAGATACTACTTATTCAAGCAAGACAACGTGGCCATTGATTGATTCACCTCCACTCAAGGTGAATTGAGTTTGAGATACTACTTCTCCAAGCAAGACAAAGTGGCCTTTGATTCACCTCGAATTAAGGTGATTTGAGTTTGGAATACTACTTCTACATGAAGACAAAGTGGCCATTGATTGATACACCTCCACTCAAGGTGAATTGAGTTTGAGGTACTACTTCTGCAAGCAAGAGAAAGTGGCCTTTGATTCACCTCCACTCAAGGTGAATTGAGTTTGAGATATTACTTATTCAAGCAAGACAAAGTGGCCATTGATTGATTCACCTCCACTCAAGGTGAATTGAGTTTGAGATACTACTTCTCCAAGCAAGACAAAGTGGCCTTTGATTCACCTCGAATTAAGGTGATTTGAGTTTCGAATACTACTTCTACATGAAGACAAAGTGGCCATTGATTGATACACCTCCACTCAAGGTGAATTGAGTTTGAGATACTACTTCTCCAAGCAAGACAAAGTGGCCTTCGATTCACCTCCAATTAAGGTGATTTGAGTTTGGAATACTACTTCTACATGAAGACAAACTGGCCATTGATTGATTCACCTCCACTCAAGGTGAATTGAGTTTGAGATACTACTTCTACAAGCAAGACAAAGTGGCCTTTGATTCACCTCGAATCAAGGTGATTTGAGTTTGGAATACTACTTCTACATGAAGACAAAGTGGCCATTGATTGATTCACCTCCACTCAAGGTGAATTGAGCTTGAGATACTACTTCTACAAGCAAGACAAAGTGGCCTTTGATTCACCTCGCATCAAGGTGATTTGAGTTTGGAATACTACTTCTACATGAAGACAAAGTGGCCATTGATTGATTCACCTCCACTCAAGGTGAATTGAGTTTGAGGTACTACTTCTACAAGCAAGACAAAGTGGCCTTTGATTCACCTCGAATCAAGGTGAATTGAGTTTGAGATACTACTTCTCCAAGCAAGACAAAGTGGCCATTGATTGATTCACCTCCACTCAAGGTGAATTGAGTTTGAGATACTACTTCTACAAGCAAGACAAAGTGGCCTTTGATTCACCTCGAATCAAGGTGATTTGAGTTTGGAATACTACTTCTACATGAAGACAAAGTGGCCATTGATTGATTCACCTCCACTCAAGGTGAATTGAGCTTGAGATACTACTTCTACAAGCAAGACAAAGTGGCCTTTGATTCACCTCGCATCAAGGTGATTTGAGTTTGGAATACTACTTCTACATGAAGACAAAGTGGCCATTGATTGATTCACCTCCACTCAAGGTGAATTGAGTTTGAGGTACTACTTCTACAAGCAAGACAAAGTGGCCTTTGATTCACCTCGAATCAAGGTGAATTGAGTTTGAGATACTACTTCTCCAAGCAAGACAAAGTGGCCTTTCATGCACCTCGAATCAAGGTGATTTGAGTTTGGAATACTACTTCTACATGAAGACAAAGTGGCCATTGATTGATTCACCTCCACTCAAGGTGAATTGAGTTTGAGATACTACTTCTACAAGCAAGACAAAGTGGCCTTTGATTCACCTCGAATCAAGGTGATTTGAGTTTGGAATACTACTTCTCCATGAAGACAAAGTGGCCATTGATTGATACACCTCCACTCAAGGTGAATTGAGTTTGAGATACTACTTCTACAAGCAAGACAAAGTGGCCTTTCATTCACCTCGAATCAAGGTGATTTGAGTTTGGAATACTACTTCTACATGAAGACAAAGTGGCCATTGATTGATTCACCTCCACTCAAGGTGAATTGAGTTTGAGGTACTACTTCTGCAAGCAAGACAAAGTGGCCTTTGATTCACCTCCACTCAAGGTGAATTGAGTTTGAGATACTACTTCCTCAAGCAAGACAAAGTGGCCATTGATTGATTCACCTCCACTCAAGGTGAATTGAGTTTGAGATACTACTTCTACAAGCAAGACAAAGTGGCCTTTGATTCACCTCGAATCAAGGTGATTTGAGTTTGGAATACTACTTCTACATGAAGACAAAGTGGCCATTGATTGATACACCTCCACTCAAGGTGAATTGAGTTTGAGGTACTACTTCTACAAGCAAGACAAAGTGGCCTTTGATTCACCTCGAATCAAGGTGATTTGAGTTTGGAATACTACTTCTACATGAAGACAAAGTGGCCATTGATTGATTCACCTCCACTCAAGGTGAATTGAGTTTGAGGTACTACTTCTACAAGCAAGACAAAGTGGCTATTGATTGATTCACCTCCACTCAAGGTGAATTGAGTTTGAGATACTACTTCTCCAAGCAAGACAAAGTGGCCTTTCATTCACCTCGAATCAAGGTGATTTGAGTTTGGAATACTACTTCTACATGAAGACAAAGTGGCCATTGATTGATTCACCTCCACTCAAGGTGAATTGAGTTTGAGGTACTACTTCTACAAGCAAGACAAAGTGGCCATTGATTGATTCACCTCCACTCAAGGTGACTTGAGTTTGAGATACTACTTCTCCAAGCAAGACAAAGTGGCCTTTCATTCACCTCGAATCAAGGTGATTTGAGTTTGGAATACTACTTCTACATGAAGACAAAGTGGCCATTGATTGATTCACCTCCACTCAAGGTGAATTGAGTTTGAGGTACTACTTCTGCAAGCAAGACAAAGTGGCCTTTGATTCACCTCCACTCAAGGTGAATTGAGTTTGAGATACTACTTCCTCAAGCAAGACAAAGTGGCCATTGATTGATTCACCTCCACTCAAGGTGAATTGAGTTTGAGATACTACTTCTACAAGCAAGACAAAGTGGCCTTTGATTCACCTCAAATCAAGGTGATTTGAGTTTGGAATACTACTTCTACATGAAGACAAAGTGGCCATTGATTGATACACCTCCACTCAAGGTGAATTGAGTTTGAGGTACTACTTCTACACGCAAGACAAAGTGGCCTTTGATTCACCACGAATCAAGGTGATTTGAGTTTGGAATACTACTTCTACATGAAGACAAAGTGGCCATTGATTGATTCACCTCCACTCAAGGTGAATTGAGTTTAAGATACTACTTCTACAAGCAAGACAAAGTGGCCATTGATTGATTCACCTCCACTCAAGGTGAATTGAGTTTGAGATACTACTTCTACAAGCAAGACAAAGTGGCCTTTGATTCACCTCGAATCAAGGTGATTTGAGTTTGGAATACTACTTCTACATGAAGACAAAGTGGCCATTGATTGATACACCTCCACTCAAGGTGAATTGAGTTTGAGGTACTACTTCTACAAGCAAGACAAAGTGGCCTTTGATTCACCTCGAATCAAGGTGATTTGAGTTTGGAATACTACTTCTACATGAAGACAAAGTGGCCATTGATTGATTCACCTCCACTCAAGGTGAATTGAGTTTGAGGTACTACTTCTGCAAGCAAGACAAAGTGGCCTTTGATTCACCTCCACTCAAGGTGAATTGAGTTTGAGGTACTACTTCTACAAGCAAGACAAAGTGGCCTTTGATTCACCTCGAATCAAGGTGATTTGAGTTTGGAATACTACTTCTACATGAAGACAAAGTGGCCATTGATTGATTCACCTCCACTCAAGGTGAATTGAGTTTGAGATACTACTTCTACAAGCAAGACAAAGTGGCCTTTGATTCACCTCGAATCAAGGTGATTTGAGTTTGGAATACTACTTCTACATGAAGACAAAGTGGCCATTGATTGATACACCTCCACTCAAGGTGAATTGAGTTTGAGATACTACTTCTCCAAGCAAGACAAAGTGGCCTTTCATTCACCTCGAATCAAGGTGATTTGAGTTTGGAATACTACTTCTACATGAAGACAAAGTGGCCATTGATTGATTCACCTCCACTCAAGGTGAATTGAGTTTGAGGTACTACTTCTGCAAGCAAGACAAAGTGGCCTTTGATTCACCTCCACTCAAGGTGAATTGAGTTTGAGATACTACTTCCTCAAGCAAGACAAAGTGGCCATTGATTGATTCACCTCCACTCAAGGTGAATTGAGTTTGAGATACTACTTCTACAAGCAAGACAAAGTGGCCTTTGATTCACCTCGAATCAAGGTGATTTGAGTTTGGAATACTACTTCTACATGAAGACAAAGTGGCCATTGATTGATACACCTCCACTCAAGGTGAATTGAGTTTGAGGTACTACTTCTACAAGCAAGACAAAGTGGCCTTTGATTCACCTCGAATCAAGGTGATTCGAGTTTGGAATACTACTTCTACATGAAGACAAAGTGGCCATTGATTGATTCACCTCCACTCAAGGTGAATTGAGTTTAAGATACTACTTCTACAAGCAAGACAAAGTGGCCATTGATTGATTCACCTCCACTCAAGGTGAATTGAGTTTGAGATACTACTTCTACAAGCAAGACAAAGTGGCCTTTGATTCACCTCGAATCAAGGTGATTTGAGTTTGGAATACTACTTCTACATGAAGACAAAGTGGCCATTGATTGATACACCTCCACTCAAGGTGAATTGAGTTTGAGCTACTACTTCTACAAGCAAGACAAAGTGGCCTTTGATTCACCTCGAATCAAGGTGATTTGAGTTTGGAATACTACTTCTACATGAAGACAAAGTGGCCATTGATTGATTCACCTCCACTCAAGGTGAATTGAGTTTGAGATACTACTTCTACAAGCAAGACAAAGTGGCCATTGATTGATTCACCTCCACTCAAGGTGAATTGAGTTTGAGATACTACTTCTCCAAGCAAGACAAAGTGGCCTTTGATTCACCTCGAATCAAGGTGATTTGAGTTTGGAATACTACTTCTACATGAAGACAAAGTGGCCATTGGTTGATTCACCTCCACTCAAGGTGAATTGAGTTTGAGGTACTACTTCTACAAGCAAGACAAAGTGGCCTTTGATTCACCTCGAATCAAGGTGATTTGAGTTTGGAATACTACTTCTACATGAAGACAAAGTGGCCATTGATTGATTCACCTCCACTCAAGGTGAATTGAGTTTGAGATACTACTTCTACAAGCAAGACAAAGTGGCCATTGATTGATTCACCTCCACTCAAGGTGAATTGAGTTTGAGGTACTACTTCTGCAAGCAAGACAAAGTGGCCTTTCATTCACCTCGAATCAAGGTGATTTGAGTTTGGAATACTACTTCTACATGAAGACAAAGTGGCCATTGATTGATTCACCTCCACTCAAGGTGAATTGAGTTTGAGATACTACTTCTACAAGCAAGACAAAGTGGCCATTGATTGATTCACCTCCACTCAAGGTGAATTGAGTTTGAGATACTACTTCTACATGAAGACAAAGTGGCCATTGATTGATACACCTCCACTCAAGGTGAATTGAGTTTGAGGTACTACTTCTACAAGCAAGACAAAGTGGCCTTTGATTCACCTCGAATCAAGGTGATTTGAGTTTGGAATACTACTTCTACATGAAGACAAAGTGGCCATTGATTGATTCACCTCCACTCAAGGTGAATTGAGTTTAAGATACTACTTCTACAAGCAAGACAATGTGGCCATTGATTGATTCACCTCCACTCAAGGTGAATTGAGTTTGAGGTACTACTTCTACAAGCAAGACAAAGTGGCCATCCATTCACCTCGAATCAAGGTGATTTGAGTTTGGAATACTACTTCTACATGAAGACAAAGTGGCCATTGATTGATACACCTCCACTCAAGGTGAATTGAGTTTGAGGTACTACTTCTACAAGCAAGACAAAGTGGCCTTTGATTCACCTCGAATCAAGGTGATTTGAGTTTAGAATACTACTTCTACATGAAGACAAAGTGGCCATTGATTGATTCACCTCCACTCAAGGTGAATTGAGTTTGAGGTACTACTTCTACAAGCAAGACAAAGTGGCCATTGATTGATTCACCTCCACTCAAGGTGAATTGAGTTTGGAGTACTACTTCTACATGAAGACAAAGTGGCCATTGATTGATTCACCTCCACTCAAGGTGAATTGAGTTTGAGATACTACTTCTACAAGCAAGACAAAGTGGCCATTGATTGATTCACCTCCACTCAAGGTGAATTGAGTTTGAGATTCTACTTCTACAAGCAAGACAAAGTGGCCATTGATTCACCTCGAATCAAGGTGATTTGAGTTTGGAATACTACTTCTACATGAAGACAAAGTGGCCATTGATTGATTCACCTCCACTCAAGGTGAATTGAGTTTGAGGTACTACTTCTACAAGCAAGACAAAGTGGCCTTTGATTCACCTCGAATCAAGGTGATTTGAGTTTGGAATACTACTTCTCCATGAAGACAAAGTGGCCATTGATTGATTCACCTCCACTCAAGGTGAATTGAGTTTGAGGTACTACTTCTGCAAGCAAGACAAAGTGGCCTTTGATTCACCTCGAATCAAGGTGATCTGAGTTTGGAATACTACTTCTACATGAAGACAAAGTGGCCATTGATTGATTCACCTCCACTCAAGGTGAATTGAGTTTGAGGTACTACTTCTACAAGCAAGACAAAGTGGCCTTTGATTCACCTCGAATCAAGGTGATTTGAGTTTGGAATACTACTTCTACATGAAGACAAAGTGGCCATTGATTGATTCACCTCCACTCAAGGTGAATTGAGTTTGAGGTACTACTTCTGCAAGCAAGACAAAGTGGCCTTTCATTCACCTCGAATCAAGGTGATTTGAGTTTGGAATACTACTTCTACATGAAGACAAAGTGGCCATTGATTGATTCACCTCCACTCAAGGTGAATTGAGTTTGAGATACTACTTCTACAAGCAAGACAAAGTGGCCATTGATTGATTCACCTCCACTCAAGGTGAATTGAGTTTGAGATACTACTTCTCCAAGCAAGACAAAGTGGCCTTTCATTCACCTCGAATCAAGGTGATTTGAGTTTGGAATACTACTTCTACATGAAGACAAAGTGGCCATTGATTGATTCACCTCCAGTCAAGGTGAATTGAGTTTGCGATACTACTTCTACAAGCAAGACAAAGTGGCCATTGATTCACCTCGAATCAAGGTGATTTGAGTTTGGAATACTACTTCTACATGAAGACAAAGTGGCCATTGATTGATTCACCTCCACTCAAGGTGAATTGAGTTTGAGGTACTACTTGTGCAAGCAAGACAAAGTGGCCTTTGATTCACCTCGAATCAAGGTGATTTGAGTTTGGAATACTACTTCTACATGAAGACAAAGTGGCCATTGATTGATTCACCTCCACTCAAGGTGAATTGAGTTTGAGGTACTACTTCTGCAAGCAAGACAAAGTGGCCTTTCATTCACCTCGAATCAAGGTGATTTGAGTTTTGAATACTACTTCTACATGAAGACAAAGTGGCCATTGATTGATTCACCTCCACTCAAGGTGAATTGAGTTTGAGATACTACTTCCTCAAGCAAGACAAAGTGGCCATTGATTGATTCACCTCCACTCAAGGTGAATTGAGTTTGAGATACTACTTCTCCAAGCAAGACAAAGTGGCCTTTCATTCACCTCGAATCAAGGTGATTTGAGTTTGGAATACTACTTCTACATGAAGACAAAGTGGCCATTGATTGATTCACCTCCAGTCAAGGTGAATTGAGTTTGCGATACTACTTCTACAAGCAAGACAAAGTGGCCATTGATTCACCTCGAATCAAGGTGATTTGAGTTTGGAATACTACTTCTACATGAAGACAAAGTGGCCATTGATTGATTCACCTCCAGTCAAGGTGAATTGAGTTTGAGGTACTACTTGTGCAAGCAAGACAAAGTGGCCTTTGATTCACCTCGAATCAAGGTGATTTGAGTTTGGAATACTACTTCTACATGAAGACAAAGTGGCCATTGATTGATACACCTCCACTCAAGGTGAATTGAGTTTGAGGTACTACTTCTACAAGCAAGACAAAGTGGCCTTTGATTCACCTCGAATCAAGGTGATTTGAGTTTGGAATACTACTTCTACATGAAGACAAAGTGGCCATTGATTGATTCACCTCCACTCAAGGTGAATTGAGTTTAAGATACTACTTCTACAAGCAAGACAAAGTGGCCATTGATTGATTCACCTCCACTCAAGGTGAATTGAGTTTGAGATACTACTTCTACAAGCAAGACAAAGTGGCCATTGATTCACCTCGAATCAAGGTGATTTGAGTTTGGAATACTACTTCTACATGAAGACAAAGTGGCCATTGATTGATTCACCTCCACTCAAGGTGAATTGAGTTTGAGGTACTACTTCTACAAGCAAGACAAAGTGGCCTTTGATTCACCTCGAATCAAGGTGATTTGAGTTTGGAATACTACTTCTACATGAAGACAAAGTGGCCATTGATTGATTCACCTCCACTCAAGGTGAATTGAGTTTGAGGTACTACTTCTGCAAGCAAGACAAAGTGGCCTTTGATTCACCTCCACTCAAGGTGAATTGAGTTTGAGATACTACTTCTCCAAGCAAGACAAAGTGGCCTTTCATTCACCTCGAATCAAGGTGATTTGAGTTTGGAATACTACTTCTACATGAAGACAAAGTGGCCATTGATTGATTCACCTCCAGTCAAGGTGAATTGAGTTTGCGATACTACTTCTACAAGCAAGAAAAAGTGGCCATTGATTCACCTCGAATCAAGGTGATTTGAGTTTGGAATACTACTTCTACATGAAGACAAAGTGGCCATTGATTGATTCACCTCCACTCAAGGTGAATTGAGTTTGAGGTACTACTTGTGCAAGCAAGACAAAGTGGCCTTTGATTCACCTCGAATCAAGGTGATTTGAGTTTGGAATACTACTTCTACATGAAGACAAAGTGGCCATTGATTGATTCACCTCCACTCAAGGTGAATTGAGTTTGAGATACTACTTCTACAAGCAAGACAAAGTGGCCATTGATTGATTCACCTCCACTCAAGGTGAATTGAGTTTGAGGTACTACTTCTGCAAGCAAGACAAAGTGGCCTTTCATTCACCTCGAATCAAGGTGATTTGAGTTTGGAATACTACTTCTACATGAAGACAAAGTGGCCATTGATTGATTCACCTCCACTCAAGGTGAATTGAGTTTGAGATACTACTTCTACAAGCAAGACAAAGTGGCCATTGATTGATTCACCTCCACTCAAGGTGAATTGAGTTTGAGATACTACTTCTACATGAAGACAAAGTGGCCATTGATTGATTCACCTCCAGTCAAGGTGAATTGAGTTTGCGATACTACTTCTACAAGCAAGAAAAAGTGGCCATTGATTCACCTCGAATCAAGGTGATTTGAGTTTGGAATACTACTTCTACATGAAGACAAAGTGGCCATTGATTGATTCACCTCCACTCAAGGTGAATTGAGTTTGAGGTACTACTTGTGCAAGCAAGACAAAGTGGCCTTTGATTCACCTCGAATCAAGGTGATTTGAGTTTGGAATACTACTTCTACATGAAGACAAAGTGGCCATTGATTGATACACCTCCACTCAAGGTGAATTGAGTTTGAGGTACTACTTCTACAAGCAAGACAAAGTGGCCATTGATTCACCTCGAATCAAGGTGATTTGAGTTTGGAATACTACTTCTACATGAAGACAAAGTGGCCATTGATTGATTCACCTCCACTCAAGGTGAATTGAGTTTGAGGTACTACTTGTGCAAGCAAGACAAAGTGGCCTTTGATTCACCTCGAATCAAGGTGATTTGAGTTTGGAATACTACTTCTACATGAAGACAAAGTGGCCATTGATTGATTCACCTCCACTCAAGGTGAATTGAGTTTGAGGTACTACTTCTGCAAGCAAGACAAAGTGGCCTTTCATTCACCTCGAATCAAGGTGATTTGAGTTTTGAATACTACTTCTACATGAAGACAAAGTGGCCATTGATTGATTCACCTCCACTCAAGGTGAATTGAGTTTGAGATACTACTTCCTCAAGCAAGACAAAGTGGCCATTGATTGATTCACCTCCACTCAAGGTGAATTGAGTTTGAGATACTACTTCTCCAAGCAAGACAAAGTGGCCTTTCATTCACCTCGAATCAAGGTGATTTGAGTTTGGAATACTACTTCTACATGAAGACAAAGTGGCCATTGATTGATTCACCTCCAGTCAAGGTGAATTGAGTTTGCGATACTACTTCTACAAGCAAGACAAAGTGGCCATTGATTCACCTCGAATCAAGGTGATTTGAGTTTGGAATACTACTTCTACATGAAGACAAAGTGGCCATTGATTGATTCACCTCCAGTCAAGGTGAATTGAGTTTGAGGTACTACTTGTGCAAGCAAGACAAAGTGGCCTTTGATTCACCTCGAATCAAGGTGATTTGAGTTTGGAATACTACTTCTACATGAAGACAAAGTGGCCATTGATTGATACACCTCCACTCAAGGTGAATTGAGTTTGAGGTACTACTTCTACAAGCAAGACAAAGTGGCCTTTGATTCACCTCGAATCAAGGTGATTTGAGTTTGGAATACTACTTCTACATGAAGACAAAGTGGCCATTGATTGATTCACCTCCACTCAAGGTGAATTGAGTTTAAGATACTACTTCTACAAGCAAGACAAAGTGGCCATTGATTGATTCACCTCCACTCAAGGTGAATTGAGTTTGAGATACTACTTCTACAAGCAAGACAAAGTGGCCATTGATTCACCTCGAATCAAGGTGATTTGAGTTTGGAATACTACTTCTACATGAAGACAAAGTGGCCATTGATTGATTCACCTCCACTCAAGGTGAATTGAGTTTGAGGTACTACTTCTACAAGCAAGACAAAGTGGCCTTTGATTCACCTCGAATCAAGGTGATTTGAGTTTGGAATACTACTTCTACATGAAGACAAAGTGGCCATTGATTGATTCACCTCCACTCAAGGTGAATTGAGTTTGAGGTACTACTTCTGCAAGCAAGACAAAGTGGCCTTTGATTCACCTCCACTCAAGGTGAATTGAGTTTGAGATACTACTTCTCCAAGCAAGACAAAGTGGCCTTTCATTCACCTCGAATCAAGGTGATTTGAGTTTGGAATACTACTTCTACATGAAGACAAAGTGGCCATTGATTGATTCACCTCCAGTCAAGGTGAATTGAGTTTGCGATACTACTTCTACAAGCAAGAAAAAGTGGCCATTGATTCACCTCGAATCAAGGTGATTTGAGTTTGGAATACTACTTCTACATGAAGACAAAGTGGCCATTGATTGATTCACCTCCACTCAAGGTGAATTGAGTTTGAGGTACTACTTGTGCAAGCAAGACAAAGTGGCCTTTGATTCACCTCGAATCAAGGTGATTTGAGTTTGGAATACTACTTCTACATGAAGACAAAGTGGCCATTGATTGATTCACCTCCACTCAAGGTGAATTGAGTTTGAGATACTACTTCTACAAGCAAGACAAAGTGGCCATTGATTGATTCACCTCCACTCAAGGTGAATTGAGTTTGAGGTACTACTTCTGCAAGCAAGACAAAGTGGCCTTTCATTCACCTCGAATCAAGGTGATTTGAGTTTGGAATACTACTTCTACATGAAGACAAAGTGGCCATTGATTGATTCACCTCCACTCAAGGTGAATTGAGTTTGAGATACTACTTCTACAAGCAAGACAAAGTGGCCATTGATTGATTCACCTCCACTCAAGGTGAATTGAGTTTGAGATACTACTTCTACATGAAGACAAAGTGGCCATTGATTGATTCACCTCCAGTCAAGGTGAATTGAGTTTGCGATACTACTTCTACAAGCAAGAAAAAGTGGCCATTGATTCACCTCGAATCAAGGTGATTTGAGTTTGGAATACTACTTCTACATGAAGACAAAGTGGCCATTGATTGATTCACCTCCACTCAAGGTGAATTGAGTTTGAGGTACTACTTGTGCAAGCAAGACAAAGTGGCCTTTGATTCACCTCGAATCAAGGTGATTTGAGTTTGGAATACTACTTCTACATGAAGACAAAGTGGCCATTGATTGATACACCTCCACTCAAGGTGAATTGAGTTTGAGGTACTACTTCTACAAGAAAGACAAAGTGGCCTTTGATTCACCTCGAATCAAGGTGATTTGAGTTTGGAATACTACTTCTACATGAAGACAAAGTGGCCATTGATTGATTCACCTCCACTCAAGGTGAATTGAGTTTAAGATACTACTTCTACAAGCAAGACAAAGTGGCCATTGATTGATTCACCTCCACTCAAGGTGAATTGAGTTTGAGATACTACTTCTACAAGCAAGACAAAGTGGCCATTGATTCACCTCGAATCAAGGTGATTTGAGTTTGGAATACTACTTCTACATGAAGACAAAGTGGCCATTGATTGATACACCTCCACTCAAGGTGAATTGAGTTTGAGGTACTACTTCTACAAGCAAGACAAAGTGGCCATTGATTCACCTCGAATCAAGGTGATTTGAGTTTGGAATACTACTTCTCCATGAAGACAAAGTGGCCATTGATTGATTCACCTCCACTCAAGGTGAATTGAGTTTGCGATACTACTTCTGCAAGCAAGACAAAGTGGCCTTTGATTCACCTCGAATCAAGGTGATCTGAGTTTGGAATACTACTTCTACATGAAGACAAAGTGGCCATTGATTGATTCACCTCCACTCAAGGTGAATTGAGTTTGAGGTACTACTTCTACAAGCAAGACAAAGTGGCCTTTGATTCACCTCGAATCAAGGTGATTTGAGTTTGGAATACTACTTCTACATGAAGACAAAGTGGCCATTGATTGATTCACCTCCACTCAAGGTGAATTCAGTTTGCGATACTACTTCTACAAGCAAGACAAAGTGGCCTTTGATTCACCTCGAATCAAGGTGATTTGAGTATGGAATACTACTTCTACATGAAGACAAAGTGGCCATTGATTGATTCACCTCCACTCAAGGTGAATTGAGTTTGAGATACTACTTCTACAAACAAGACAAAGTGGCCATTGATTGATTCACCTCCACTCAAGGTGAATTGAATTTGAGGTACTACTTCTACAAGCAAGACAAAGTGGCCTTTGATTCACCTCGAATCAAGGTGATTTGAGTTTGGAATACTACTTCTCCATGAAGACAAACTGGCCATTGATTGATTCACCTCCACTCAAGGTGAATTGAGTTTGAGATACTACTTCTACAAACAAGACAAAGTGGCCATTGATTGATTCACCTCCACTCAAGGTGAATTGAGTTTGAGGTACTACTTCTGCAAGCAAGACAAAGTGGCCTTTGATTCACCTCCACTCAAGGTGAATTGAGTTTGAGATACTACTTCTCCAAGCAAGACAAAGTGGCCTTTCATTCACCTCGAATCAAGGTGATTTGAGTTTGGAATACTACTTCTACATGAAGACAAAGTGGCCATTGATTGATTCACCTCCACTCAAGGTGAATTGAGTTTGAGGTACTACTTCTGCAAGCAAGACAAAGTGGCCTTTGATTCACCTCCACTCAAGGTGAATTGAGTTTTAGATACTACTTCTACAAGCAAGACAAAGTGGCCTTTGATTAACCTCGAATCAAGGTGATTTGAGTTTGGAATACTACTTCTACATGAAGACAAAGTGGCCATTGATTGATTCACCTCCACTCAAGGTGAATTGAGTTTGAGGTACTACTTCTACAAGCAAGACAAAGTGGCCATTGATTGATTCACCTCCACTCAAGGTGAATTGAGTTTGAGATACTACTTCTCCAAGCAAGACAAAGTGGCCTTTCATTCACCTCGAATCAAGGTGATTTGAGTTTGGAATACTACTTCTACATGAAGACAAAGTGGCCATTGATTGATTCACCTCCACTCAAGGTGAATTGAGTTTGAGGTACTACTTCTGCAAGCAAGACAAAGTGGCCTTTGATTCACCTCCACTCAAGGTGAATTGAGTTTTAGATACTACTTCTTCAAGCAAGACAAAGTGGCCATTGATTGATTCACCTCCACTCAAGGTGAATTGAGTTTGAGATACTACTTCTCCAAGCAAGACAAAGTGGCCTTTGATTCACCTCGAATCAAGGTGATTTGAGTTTGGAATACTACTTCTACATGAAGACAAAGTGGCCATTGATTGATTCACCTCCACTCAAGGTGAATTGAGTTTGAGATACTACTTCTACAAGCGAGACAAAGTGGCCATTGATTGATTCACCTCCACTCAAGGTGAATTGAGTTTGAGATACTACTTCTACAAGCAAGACAAAGTGGCCATTGATTCACCTCGAATCAAGATGATTTGAGTTTGGAATACTACTTCTACATGAAGACAAAGTGGCCATTGATTGATTCACCTCCACTCAAGGTGAATTCAGTTTGAGATACTACTTCTCCAAGCAAGACAAGGTGGCCTTTGATTCACCTCGAATCAAGGTGATTTGAGTTTGGAATACTACTTCTACATGAAGACAAAGTGGCCATTGATTGATTCACCTCCACTCAAGGTGAATTGAGTTTGAGATACTACTTCTACAAGCAAGACAAAGTGGCCTTTGATTCACCTCGAATCAAGGTGATTTGAGTTTGAGATACTACTTCCTCAAGCAAGACAAAGTGGCCATTGATTGATTCACCTCCACTCAAGGTGAATTGAGTTTGAGATACTACTTCTACAAGCAAGACAAAGTGGCCTTTGATTCACCTCGAGTCAAGGTGATTTGAGTTTGGAATACTACTTCTACATGAAGACAAAGTGGCCATTGATTGATTCACCTGCACTCAAGGTGAATTGAGTTTGAGGTACTACTTCTACAAGCAAGACAAAGTGGCCTTTGATTCACCTCGAATCAAGGTGATTTGAGTTTGAGATACTACTTCCTCAAGCAAGACAAAGTGGCCATTGATTGATTCACCTCCACTCAAGGTGAATTGAGTTTGAGATACTACTTCTACAAGCAAGACAAAGTGGCCTTTGATTCACCTCGAATCAAGGTGATTTGAGTTTGGAATACTACTTCTACATGAAGACAAAGTGGCCATTGATTGATACACCTCCACTCAAGGTGAATTGAGTTTGAGGTACTACTTCTACAAGCAAGACAAAGTGGCCTTTGATTCACCTCGAATCAAGGTGATTTGAGTTTGGAATACTACTTCTACATGAAGACAAAGTGGCCATTGATTGATTCACCTCCACTCAAGGTGAATTGAGTTTGAGATACTACTTCTACAAGCAAGACAAAGTGGCCATTGATTGATTCACCTCCACTCAAGGTGAGTTGAGTTTGAGATACTACTTCTCCAAGCAAGACAAAGTGGCCTTTCATTCACCTCGAATCAAGGTGATTTGAGTTTGGAATACTACTTCTACCTGAAGACAAAGTGGCCATTGATTGATTCACCTCCACTCAAGGTGAATTGAGTTTGAGATACTACTTCCTCAAGCAAGACAAAGTGGCCATTGATTGATTCACCTCCACTCAAGGTGAATTGAGTTTGAGATACTACTTCTACAAGCAAGACAAAGTGGCCTTTGATTCACCTCCACTCAAGGTGAATTGAGTTTGAGATACTACTTCTACAAGCAAGACAAAGTGGCCATTGATTGATTCACCTCCACTCAAGGTGAATTGAGTTTGAGGTACTACTTCTGCAGCAAGACAAAGTGGCCTTTGATTCACCTCCACTCAAGGTGAATTGAGTTTGAGATACTACTTCCTCAAGCAAGACAAAGTGGCCATTGATTGATTCACCTCCACTCAAGGTGAATTGAGTTTGAGATACTACTTCTACAAGCAAGACAAAGTGGCCTTTGATTCACCTCGAATCAAGGTGATTTGAGTTTGGAATACTACTTCTACATGAAGACAAAGTGGCCATTGATTGATACACCTCCACTCAAGGTGAATTGAGTTTGAGGTACTACTTCAACAAGCAAGACAAAGTGGCCTTTGATTCACCTCGAATCAAGGTGATTTGAGTTTGGAATACTACTTCTACATGAAGACAAAGTGGCCATTGATTGATTCACCTCCACTCAAGGTGAATTGAGTTTGAGATACTACTTCTACAAGCAAGACAAAGTGGCCATTGATTGATTCACCTCCACTCAAGGTGAATTGAGTTTGAGGTACTACTTCTGCAAGCAAGACAAAGTGGCCTTTGATTCACCTCCACTCAAGGTGAATTGAGTTTGAGATACTACTTCCTCAAGCAAGACAAAGTGGCCATTGATTGATTCACCTCCACTCAAGGTGAATTGAGTTTGAGATACTACTTCTACAAGCAAGACAAAGTGGCCTTTGATTCACCTCGAATCAAGGTGATTTGAGTTTGGAATACTACTTCTACATGAAGACAAAGTGGCCATTGATTGATACACCTCCACTCAAGGTGAATTGAGTTTGAGGTACTACTTCTACAAGCAAGACAAAGTGGCCTTTGATTCACCTCGAATCAAGGTGATTTGAGTTTGGAATACTACTTCTACATGAAGACAAAGTGGCCATTGATTGATTCACCTCCACTCAAGGTGAATTGAGTTTGAGATACTACTTCTACAAGCAAGACAAAGTGGCCATTGATTGATTCACCTCCACTCAAGGTGAGTTGAGTTTGAGATACTACTTCTCCAAGCAAGACAAAGTGGCCTTTCATTCACCTCGAATCAAGGTGATTTGAGTTTGGAATACTACTTCTACCTGAAGACAAAGTGGCCATTGATTGATTCACCTCCACTCAAGGTGAATTGAGTTTGACATACTACTTCCTCAAGCAAGACAAAGTGGCCATTGATTGATTCACCTCCACTCAAGGTGAATTGAGTTTGAGATACTACTTCTACAAGCAAGACAAAGTGGCCTTTGATTCACCTCCAATCAAGGTGATTTGAGTTTGGAATACTACTTCTACATGAAGACAAAGTGGCCATTGATTGATTCACCTCCACTCAAGGTGAATTGAGTTTGAGGTACTACTTCTGCAAGCAAGACAAAGTGGCCTTTGATTCACCTCCACTCAAGGTGAATTGAGTTTGAGATACTACTTCCTCAAGCAAGACAAAGTGGCCATTGATTGATTCACCTCCACTCAAGGTGAATTGAGTTTGAGATACTACTTCTACAAGCAAGACAAAGTGGCCTTTGATTCACCTCGAATCAAGGTGATTTGAGTTTGGAATACTACTTCTACATGAAGACAAAGTGGCCATTGATTGATACACCTCCACTCAAGGTGAATTGAGTTTGAGGTACTACTTCTACAAGCAAGACAAAGTGGCCTTTGATTCACCTCGAATCAAGGTGATTTGAGTTTGGAATACTACTTCTACATGAAGACAAAGTGGCCATTGATTGATTCACCTCCACTCAAGGTGAATTGAGTTTGAGATACTACTTCTACAAGCAAGACAAAGTGGCCATTGATTGATTCACCTCCACTCAAGGTGAATTGAGTTTGAGATACTACTTCTCCAAGCAAGACAAAGTGGCCTTTCATTCACCTCGAATCAAGGTGATTTGAGTTTGGAATACTACTTCTACATGAAGACAAAGTGGCCATTGATTGATTCACCTCCACTCAAGGTGAATTGAGTTTGAGGTACTACTTCTGCAAGCAAGACAAAGTGGCCTTTGATTCACCTCCACTCAAGGTGAATTGAGTTTGAGATACTACTTCCTCAAGCAAGACAAAGTGGCCATTGATTGATTCACCTCCACTCAAGGTGAATTGAGTTTGAGATACTACTTCTACAAGCAAGACAAAGTGGCCTTTGATTCACCTCGAATCAAGGTGATTTGAGTTTGGAATACTACTTCTACATGAAGACAAAGTGGCCATTGATTGATTCACCTCCACTCAAGGTGAATTGGGTTTGAGATACTACTTCTACAAGCGAGACAAAGTGGCCATTGATTGATTCACCTCCACTCAAGGTGAATTGAGTTTGAGATACTACTTCTACAAGCAAGACAAAGTGGCCATTGATTCACCTCGAATCAAGATGATTTGAGTTTGGAATACTACTTCTACATGAAGACAAAGTGGCCATTGATTGATTCACCTCCACTCAAGGTGAATTGAGTTTGAGATACTACTTCTCCAAGCAAGACAAAGTGGCCTTTCATTCACCTCGAATCAAGGTGATTTGAGTTTGGAATACTACTTCTACATGAAGACAAAGTGGCCATTGATTGATTCACCTCCACTCAAGGTGAATTGAGTTTGAGATACTACTTCTACAAGCAAGACAAAGTGGCCATTGATTGATTCACCTCCACTCAAGGTGAATTCAGTTTGAGATACTACATCTCCAAACAAGACAAAGTGGCCTTTCATTCACCTCGAATCAAGGTGATTTGAGTTTGGAATACTACTTCTACATGAAGACAAAGTGGCCATTGATTGATTCACCTCCACTCAAGGTGAATTGAGTTTGAGGTACTACTTCTGCAAGCAAGACAAAGTGGCCTTTGATTCACCTCCACTCAAGGTGAATTGAGTTTGAGATACTACTTCCTCAAGCAAGACAAAGTGGCCATTGATTGATTCACCTCCACTCAAGGTGAATTGAGTTTGAGATACTACTTCTACAAGCAAGACAAAGTGGCCTTTGATTCACCTCGAATCAAGGTGATTTGAGTTTGGAATACTACTTCTACATGAAGACAAAGTGGCCATTGATTGATACACCTCCACTCAAGGTGAATTGAGTTTGAGGTACTACTTCTACAAGCAAGACAAAGTGGCCTTTGATTCACCTCGAATCAAGGTGATTTGAGTTTGGAATACTACTTCTACATGAAGACAAAGTGGCCATTGATTGATTCACCTCCACTCAAGGTGAATTGAGTTTGAGATACTACTTCTACAAGCAAGACAAAGTGGCCATTGATTGATTCACCTCCACTCAAGGTGAATTGAGTTTGAGATACTACTTCTCCAAGCAAGACAAAGTGGCCTTTCATTCACCTCGAATCAAGGTGATTTGAGTTTGGAATACTACTTCTACATGAAGACAAAGTGGCCATTGATTGATTCACCTCCACTCAAGGTGAATTGAGTTTGAGGTACTACTTCTGCAAGCAAGACAAAGTGGCCTTTGATTCACCTCCACTCAAGGTGAATTGAGTTTGAGATACTACTTCCTCAAGCAAGACAAAGTGGCCATTGATTGATTCACCTCCACTCAAGGTGAATTGAGTTTGAGATACTACTTCTACAAGCAAGACAAAGTGGCCTTTGATTCACCTCGAATCAAGGTGATTTGAGTTTGGAATACTACTTCTACATGAAGACAAAGTGGCCATTGATTGATACACCTCCACTCAAGGTGAATTGAGTTTGAGATACTACTTCCTCAAGCAAGACAAAGTGGCCATTGATTGATTCACGTCCACTCAAGGTGAATTGAGTTTGGAATACTACTTCTACATGAAGACAAAGTGGCCATTGATTGATTCACCTCCACTCAAGGTGAATTGAGTTTGAGATACTACTTCTACAAGCAAGACAAAGTGGCCATTGATTGATTCACCTCCACTCAAGGTGAATTGAGTTTGAGATTCTACTTCTACAAGCAAGACAAAGTGGCCATTGATTCACCTCGAATCAAGGTGATTTGAGTTTGGAATACTACTTCTACATGAAGACAAACTGGCCATTGATTGATTCACCTCCACTCAAGGTGAATTGAGTTTGAGGTACTACTTCTACAAGCAAGACAAAGTGGCCTTTGATTCACCTCGAATCAAGGTGATTTGAGTTTGGAATACTACTTCTCCATGAAGACAAAGTGGCCATTGATTGATTCACCTCCACTCAAGGTGAATTGAGTTTGAGGTACTACTTCTGCAAGCAAGACAAAGTGGCCTTTGATTCACCTCGAATCAAGGTGATCTGAGTTTGGAATACTACTTCTACATGAAGACAAAGTGGCCATTGATTGATTCACCTCCACTCAAGATGAATTGAGTTTGAGGTACTACTTCTACAAGCAAGACAAAGTGGCCTTTGATTCACCTCGAATCAAGGTGATTTGAGTTTGGAATACTACTTCTACATGAAGACAAAGTGGCCATTGATTGATACACCTCCACTCAAGGTGAATTGAGTTTGAGGTACTACTTCTACAAGCAAGACAAAGTGGCCTTTGATTCACCTCGAATCAAGGTGATTTGAGTTTGGAATACTACTTCTACATGAAGACAAAGTGGCCATTGATTGATTCACCTCCACTCAAGGTGAATTGAGTTTGAGATACTACTTCTACAAGCAAGACAAAGTGGCCATTGATTGATTCACCTCCACTCAAGGTGAGTTGAGTTTGAGATACTACTTCTACAAGCAAGACAAAGTGGCCATTGATTGATTCACCTCCACTCAAGGTGAATTGAGTTTGAGATTCTACTTCTACAAGCAAGACAAAGTGGCCATTGATTCACCTCGAATCAAGGTGATTTGAGTTTGGAATACTACTTCTACATGAAGACAAACTGGCCATTGATTGATTCACCTCCACTCAAGGTGAATTGAGTTTGAGATACTACTTCTACAAGCAAGACAAAGTGGCCATTGATTGATTCACCTCCACTCAAGGTGAATTGAGTTTGAGATACTACTTCTACAAGCAAGACAAAGTGGCCATTGATTGATTCACCTCCACTCAAGGTGAATTGAGTTTGAGATTCTACTTCTACAAGCAAGACAAAGTGGCCATTGATTCACCTCGAATCAAGGTGATTTGAGTTTGGAATACTACTTCTACATGAAGACAAACTGGCCATTGATTGATTCACCTCCACTCAAGGTGAATTGAGTTTGAGGTACTACTTCTACAAGCAAGACAAAGTGGCCTTTGATTCACCTCGAATCAAGGTGATTTGAGTTTGGAATACTACTTCTCCATGAAGACAAAGTGGCCATTGATTGATTCACCTCCACTCAAGGTGAATTGAGTTTGAGGTACTACTTCTGCAAGCAAGACAAAGTGGCCTTTGATTCACCTCGAATCAAGGTGATCTGAGTTTGGAATACTACTTCTACATGAAGACAAAGTGGCCATTGATTGATTCACCTCCACTCAAGGTGAGTTGAGTTTGAGATACTACTTCTACAAGCAAGACAAAGTGGCCATTGATTGATTCACCTCCACTCAAGGTGAATTGAGTTTGAGATTCTACTTCTACAAGCAAGACAAAGTGGCCATTGATTCACCTCGAATCAAGGTGATTTGAGTTTGGAATACTACTTCTACATGAAGACAAACTGGCCATTGATTGATTCACCTCCACTCAAGGTGAATTGAGTTTGAGATACTACTTCTACAAGCAAGACAAAGTGGCCATTGATTGATTCACCTCCACTCAAGGTGAATTGAGTTTGAGATACTACTTCTACAAGCAAGACAAAGTGGCCATTGATTGATTCACCTCCACTCAAGGTGAATTGAGTTTGAGATTCTACTTCTACAAGCAAGACAAAGTGGCCATTGATTCACCTCGAATCAAGGTGATTTGAGTTTGGAATACTACTTCTACATGAAGACAAACTGGCCATTGATTGATTCACCTCCACTCAAGGTGAATTGAGTTTGAGGTACTACTTCTACAAGCAAGACAAAGTGGCCTTTGATTCACCTCGAATCAAGGTGATTTGAGTTTGGAATACTACTTCTCCATGAAGACAAAGTGGCCATTGATTGATTCACCTCCACTCAAGGTGAATTGAGTTTGAGGTACTACTTCTGCAAGCAAGACAAAGTGGCCTTTGATTCACCTCGAATCAAGGTGATCTGAGTTTGGAATACTACTTCTACATGAAGACAAAGTGGCCATTGATTGATTCACCTCCACTCAAGATGAATTGAGTTTGAGGTACTACTTCTACAAGCAAGACAAAGTGGCCTTTGATTCACCTCGAATCAAGGTGATTTGAGTTTGGAATACTACTTCTACATGAAGACAAAGTGGCCATTGATTGATACACCTCCACTCAAGGTGAATTGAGTTTGAGGTACTACTTCTGCAAGCAAGACAAAGTGGCCTTTGATTCACCTCCACTCAAGGTGAATTGAGTTTGAGATACTACTTCCTCAAGCAAGACAAAGTGGCCATTGATTGATTCACCTCCACTCAAGGTGAATTGAGTTTGAGATACTACTTCTACAAGCAAGACAAAGTGGCCTTTGATTCACCTCGAATCAAGGTGATTTGAGTTTGGAATACTACTTCTACATGAAGACAAAGTGGCCATTGATTGATACACCTCCACTCAAGGTGAATTGAGTTTGAGGTACTACTTCTACAAGCAAGACAAAGTGGCCTTTGATTCACCTCGAATCAAGGTGATTTGAGTTTGGAATACTACTTCTACATGAAGACAAAGTGGCCATTGATTGATTCACCTCCACTCAAGGTGAATTGAGTTTGAGATACTACTTCTACAAGCAAGACAAAGTGGCCATTGATTGATTCACCTCCACTCAAGGTGAGTTGAGTTTGAGATACTACTTCTCCAAGCAAGACAAAGTGGCCTTTCATTCACCTCGAATCAAGGTGATTTGAGTTTGGAATACTACTTCTACCTGAAGACAAAGTGGCCATTGATTGATTCACCTCCACTCAAGGTGAATTGAGTTTGACATACTACTTCCTCAAGCAAGACAAAGTGGCCATTGATTGATTCACCTCCACTCAAGGTGAATTGAGTTTGAGATACTACTTCTACAAGCAAGACAAAGTGGCCTTTGATTCACCTCCAATCAAGGTGATTTGAGTTTGGAATACTACTTCTACATGAAGACAAAGTGGCCATTGATTGATTCACCTCCACTCAAGGTGAATTGAGTTTGAGGTACTACTTCTGCAAGCAAGACAAAGTGGCCTTTGATTCACCTCCACTCAAGGTGAATTGAGTTTGAGATACTACTTCCTCAAGCAAGACAAAGTGGCCATTGATTGATTCACCTCCACTCAAGGTGAATTGAGTTTGAGATACTACTTCTACAAGCAAGACAAAGTGGCCTTTGATTCACCTCGAATCAAGGTGATTTGAGTTTGGAATACTACTTCTACATGAAGACAAAGTGGCCATTGATTGATACACCTCCACTCAAGGTGAATTGAGTTTGAGGTACTACTTCTACAAGCAAGACAAAGTGGCCTTTGATTCACCTCGAATCAAGGTGATTTGAGTTTGGAATACTACTTCTACATGAAGACAAAGTGGCCATTGATTGATTCACCTCCACTCAAGGTGAATTGAGTTTGAGATACTACTTCTACAAGCAAGACAAAGTGGCCATTGATTGATTCACCTCCACTCAAGGTGAATTGAGTTTGAGATACTACTTCTCCAAGCAAGACAAAGTGGCCTTTCATTCACCTCGAATCAAGGTGATTTGAGTTTGGAATACTACTTCTACATGAAGACAAAGTGGCCATTGATTGATTCACCTCCACTCAAGGTGAATTGAGTTTGAGGTACTACTTCTGCAAGCAAGACAAAGTGGCCATTGATTCACCTCCACTCAAGGTGAATTGAGTTTGAGATACTACTTCCTCAAGCAAGACAAAGTGGCCATTGATTGATTCACCTCCACTCAAGGTGAATTGAGTTTGAGATACTACTTCTACAAGCAAGACAAAGTGGCCTTTGATTCACCTCGAATCAAGGTGATTTGAGTTTGGAATACTACTTCTACATGAAGACAAAGTGGCCATTGATTGATACACCTCCACTCAAGGTGAATTGAGTTTGAGATACTACTTCCTCAAGCAAGACAAAGTGGCCATTGATTGATTCACGTCCACTCAAGGTGAATTGAGTTTGGAATACTACTTCTACATGAAGACAAAGTGGCCATTGATTGATTCACCTCCACTCAAGGTGAATTGAGTTTGAGATACTACTTCTACAAGCAAGACAAAGTGGCCATTGATTGATTCACCTCCACTCAAGGTGAATTGAGTTTGAGATTCTACTTCTACAAGCAAGACAAAGTGGCCATTGATTCACCTCGAATCAAGGTGATTTGAGTTTGGAATACTACTTCTACATGAAGACAAACTGGCCATTGATTGATTCACCTCCACTCAAGGTGAATTGAGTTTGAGGTACTACTTCTACAAGCAAGACAAAGTGGCCTTTGATTCACCTCGAATCAAGGTGATTTGAGTTTGGAATACTACTTCTCCATGAAGACAAAGTGGCCATTGATTGATTCACCTCCACTCAAGGTGAATTGAGTTTGAGGTACTACTTCTGCAAGCAAGACAAAGTGGCCTTTGATTCACCTCGAATCAAGGTGATCTGAGTTTGGAATACTACTTCTACATGAAGACAAAGTGGCCATTGATTGATTCACCTCCACTCAAGATGAATTGAGTTTGAGGTACTACTTCTACAAGCAAGACAAAGTGGCCTTTGATTCACCTCGAATCAAGGTGATTTGAGTTTGGAATACTACTTCTACATGAAGACAAAGTGGCCATTGATTGATTCACCTCCACTCAAGGTGAATTGAGTTTGAGGTACTACTTCTACAAGCAAGACAAAGTGGCCTTTGATTCACCTTGAATCAAGGTGATTTGAGTTTGGAATACTACTTCTACATGAAGACAAAGTGGCCATTGATTGATTCACCTCCAGTCAAGGTGAATTGAGTTTGAGATACTACTTCTACAAGCAAGACAAAGTGGCCATTGATTGATTCACCTCCACTCAAGGTGAATTGAGTTTGAGGTACTACTTCTCCAAGCAAGACAAAGTGGCCTTTCATTCACCTCGAATCAAGGTGATTTGAGTTTGGAATACTACTTCTACATGAAGACAAAGTGGCCATTGATTGATTCACCTCCACTCAAGGTGAATTGAGTTTGAGATACCACTTCTACAAGCAAGACAAAGTGGCCATTGATTGATTCACCTCCACTCAAGGTGAAGTGAGTTTGAGATACTACTTCTCCAAACAAGACAAAGTGGCCTTTCATTCACCTCGAATCAAGGTGATTTGAGTTTGGAATACTACTTCTACATGAAGACAAAGTGGCCATTGATTGATTCACCTCCACTCAAGGTGAATTGAGTTTGAGATACTACTTCTACAAACAAGACAAAGTGGCCAATGATTGATTCACCTCCACTCAAGGTGAATTGAGTTTGAGATACTACTTCTCCAAGCAAGACAAAGTGGCCTTTCATTCACCTCGAATCAAGGTGATTTGAGTTTGGAATACTACTTCTACATGAAGACAAAGTGGCCATTGATTGATTCACCTCCACTCAAAGTGAATTGAGTTTGAGATACTACTTCTACAAGCAAGACAAAGTGGCCTTTGATTCACCTCCACTCAAGGTGAATTGAGTTTGAGATACTACTTCCTCAAGCAAGACAAAGTGGCCATTGATTGATTCACCTCCACTCAAGGTGAATTGAGTTTGAGATTCTACTTCTACAAGCAAGACAAAGTGGCCATTGATTCACCTCGAATCAAGGTGATTTGAGTTTGGAATACTACTTCTACATGAAGACAAACTGGCCATTGATTGATTCACCTCCACTCAAGGTGAATTGAGTTTGAGATACTACTTCCTCAAGCAAGACAAAGTGGCCATTGATTGATTCACGTCCACTCAAGGTGAATTGAGTTTGAGATACTACTTCTCCAAGCAAGACAAAGTGGCCTTTGATTCACCTCGAATCAAGGTGATTTGAGTTTGGAATACTACTTCTCCATGAAGACAAAGTGGCCATTGATTGATTCACCTCCACTCAAGGTGAATTGAGTTTGGAATACTACTTCTACATGAAGACAAAGTGGCCATTGATTGATTCACCTCCACTCAAGGTGAATTGAGTTTGAGGTACTACTTCTACAAGCAAGACAAAGTGGCCTTTGATTCACCTCGAATCAAGGTGATTTGAGTTTGGAATACTACTTCTACATGAAGACAAAGTGGCCATTGATTGATTCACCTCCACTCAAGGTGAATTGAGTTTGAGATACTACTTCTCCAAGCAAGACAAAGTGGCCTTTGAGTCACCTCGAATCAAGGTGATTTGAGTTTGGAATACTACTTCTCCATGAAGACAAAGTAGCCATTGATTGATTCACCTCCACTCAAGGTGAATTGAGTTTGAGGTACTACTTCTGCAAGCAAGACAAAGTGGCCATTGATTGATTCACCTCCACTCAAGGTGAATTGAGTTTGGAATACTACTTCTACAAGCAAGACAAAGTGGCCATTGATTGATTCACCTCCACTCAAGGTGAATTGAGTTTGGAATACTACTTCTACATGAAGACAAAGTGGCCATTGATTGATTCACCTCCACTCAAGGTGAATTGAGTTTGAGATACTACTTCTACAAGCAAGACAAAGTGGCCATTGATTGATTCACCTCCACTCAAGGTGAATTGAGTTTGAGATACTACTTCCTCAAGCAAGACAAAGTGGCCATTGATTGATTCACGTCCACTCAAGGTGAATTGAGTTTGAGATACTACTTCTCCAAGCAAGACAAAGTGGCCTTTGAGTCACCTCGAATCAAGGTGATTTGAGTTTGGAATACTACTTCTACATGAAGACAAAGTGGCCATTGATTGATTCACCTCCACTCAAGGTGAATTGAGTTTGAGGTACTACTTCTGCAAGCAAGACAAAGTGGCCTTTGAGTCACCTCAAATCAAGGTGATTTGAGTTTGGAATACTACTTCTACATGAAGACAAAGTGGCCATTGATTGATATACCTCCACTCAAGGTGAATTGAGCTTGAGGTACTACTTCTACAAGCAAGACAAAGTGGCCATTGATTGATTCACCTCCACTCAAGGTGAATTGAGTTTGAGATACTACTTCTACAAGCAAGACAAAGTGGCCATTGATTGATTCACCTCCACTCAAGGTGAATTGAGTTTGAGATTCTACTTCTACAAGCAAGACAAAGTGGCCATTGATTGATTCACCTCCACTCAAGGTGAATTGAGTTTGAGGTACTACTTCTACAAGCAAGACAAAGTGGCCTTTGATTCACCTCGAATCAAGGTGATTTGAGTTTGGAATACTACTTCTACATGAAGACAAAGTGGCCATTGATTGATTCACCTCCACTCAAGGTGAATTGAGTTTGAGATACTACTTCTCCAAGCAAGACAAATTGGCCTTTGAGTCACCTCGAATCAAGGTGATTTGAGTTTGGAATACTACTTCTACATGAAGACAAAGTGGCCATTGATTGATTCACCTCCACTCAAGGTGAATTGAGTTTGAGGTACTACTTCTGCAAGCAAGACAAAGTGGCCTTTGAGTCACCTCAAATCAAGGTGATTTGAGTTTGGAATACTACTTCTACATGAAGACAAAGTGGCCATTGATTGATACACCTCCACTCAAGGTGAATTGAGCTTGAGGTACTACTTCTACAAGCAAGACAAAGTGGCCATTGATTGATGCACCTCCACTCAAGGTGAATTGAGTTTGGAATACTACTTCTACATGAAGACATTGTGGCCATTGATTGATTCACCTCCACTCAAGGTGAATTGAGTTTGAGATACTACTTCTACAAGCAAGACAAAGTGGCCTTTGATTGATTCACCTCCACTCAAGGTGAATTGAGTTTGAGATTCTACTTCTACAAGCAAGACAAAGTGGCCATTGATTCACCTCGAATCAAGGTGATTTGAGTTTGGAATACTACTTCTACATGAAGACAAACTGGCCATTGATTGATTCACCTCCACTCAAGGTGAATTGAGTTTGAGGTACTACTTCTACAAGCAAGACAAAGTGGCCTTTGATTCACCTCGAATCAAGGTGATTTGAGTTTGGAATACTACTTCTCCATGAAGACAAAGTGGCCATTGATTGATTCACCTCCACTCAAGGTGAATTGAGTTTGAGGTACTACTTCTGCAAGCAAGACAAAGTGGCCATTGATTGATTCACCTCCACTCAAGGTGAATTGAGTTTGGAATACTACTTCTACAAGCAAGACAAAGTGGCCATTGATTGATTCACCTCCACTCAAGGTGAATTGAGTTTGGAATACTACTTCTACATGAAGACAAAGTGGCCATTGATTGATTCACCTCCACTCAAGGTGAATTGAGTTTGAGATACTACTTCTACAAGCAAGACAAAGTGGCCATTGATTGATTCACCTCCACTCAAGGTGAATTGAGTTTGAGATACTACTTCTCCAAGCAAGACAAATTGGCCTTTGAGTCACCTCGAATCAAGGTGATTTGAGTTTGGAATACTACTTCTACATGAAGACAAAGTGGCCATTGATTGATTCACCTCCACTCAAGGTGAATTGAGTTTGAGGTACTACTTCTGCAAGCAAGACAAAGTGGCCTTTGAGTCACCTCAAATCAAGGTGATTTGAGTTTGGAATACTACTTCTACATGAAGACAAAGTGGCCATTGATTGATACACCTCCACTCAAGGTGAATTGAGCTTGAGGTACTACTTCTACAAGCAAGACAAAGTGGCCATTGATTGATGCACCTCCACTCAAGGTGAATTGAGTTTGGAATACTACTTCTACATGAAGACAAAGTGGCCATTGATTGATTCACCTCCACTCAAGGTGAATTGAGTTTGAGATACTACTTCTACAAGCAAGACAAAGTGGCCTTTGATTGATTCACCTCCACTCAAGGTGAATTGAGTTTGAGATTCTACTTCTACAAGCAAGACAAAGTGGCCATTGATTCACCTCGAATCAAGGTGATTTGAGTTTGGAATACTACTTCTACATGAAGACAAACTGGCCATTGATTGATTCACCTCCACTCAAGGTGAATTGAGTTTGAGGTACTACTTCTACAAGCAAGACAAAGTGGCCTTTGATTCACCTCGAATCAAGGTGATTTGAGTTTGGAATACTACTTCTCCATGAAGACAAAGTGGCCATTGATTGATTCACCTCCACTCAAGGTGAATTGAGTTTGAGGTACTACTTCTGCAAGCAAGACAAAGTGGCCATTGATTGATTCACCTCCACTCAAGGTGAATTGAGTTTGGAATACTACTTCTACAAGCAAGACAAAGTGGCCATTGATTGATTCACCTCCACTCAAGGTGAATTGAGTTTGGAATACTACTTCTACATGAAGACAAAGTGGCCATTGATTGATTCACCTCCACTCAAGGTGAATTGAGTTTGAGATACTACTTCTACAAGCAAGACAAAGTGGCCATTGATTGATTCACCTCCACTCAAGGTGAATTGAGTTTGAGATTCTACTTCTACAAGCAAGACAAAGTGGCCATTGATTGATTCACTTCCACTCAAGGTGAATTGAGTTTGAGGTACTACTTCTACAAGCAAGACAAAGTGGCCTTTGATTCACCTTGAATCAAGGTGAGTTGAGTTTGGAATACTACTTCTACATGAAGACAAAGTGGCCATTGATTGATTCACCTCCACTCAAGGTGAATTGAGTTTGAGATACTACTTCTACAAGCAAGACAAAGTGGCCATTGATTGATTCACCTCCATTCAAGGTGAATTGAGTTTGAAATACTACTTCTACAAGCAAGACAAAGTGGCCATTGATTCACCTCGAATCAAGGTGATTTGAGTTTGGAATACTACTTCTACATGAAGACAAACTGGCCATTGATTGATTCACCTCCACTCAAGGTGAATTCAGTTTGCGATACTACTTCTACAAACAAGACAAAGTGGCCTTTGATTCAACTCGAATCAAGGTGATTTGAGTTTTGAATACTACTTCTACATGAAGACAAAGTGGCCATTGATTGATTCACCTCCACTCAAGGTGAATTGAGTTTGAGATACTACTTCTACAAGCAAGACAAAGTGGCCATTGATTGATTCACCTCCACTCAAGGTGAAGTGAGTTTGAGATACTACTTCTCCAAACAAGACAAAGTGGCCTTTCATTCACCTCGAATCAAGGTGATTTGAGTTTGGAATACTACTTCTACATGAAGACAAAGTGGCCATTGATTGATTCACCTCCACTCAAGGTGAATTGAGTTTGAGATACTACTTCTCCAAGCAAGACAAAGTGGCCTTTCATTCACCTCGAATCAAGGTGATTTGAGTTTGGAATACTACTTCTACATGAAGACAAACTGGCCATTGATTGATTCACCTCCACTCAAGGTGAATTGAGTTTGAGGTACTACTTCTGCAAGCAAGACAAAGTGGCCTTTGATTCACCTCCACTCAAGGTGAATTGAGTTTTAGATACTACTTCTTCAAGCAAGACAAAGTGGCCATTGATTGATTCACCTCCACTCAAGGTGAATTGAGTTTGAGATACTACTTCTCCAAGCAAGACAAAGTGGCCTTTGATTCACCTCGAATCAAGGTGATTTGAGTTTGGAATACTACTTCTATATGAAGACAAAGTGGCCATTGATTGATTCACCTCCACTCAAGGTGAATTGAGTTTGAGATACTACTTCTACAAGCAAGACAAAGTGGCCATTGATTGATTCACCTCCACTCAAGGTGAATTGAGTTTGAGATACTACTTCTGCAAGCAAGACCAAGTGGCCTTTGATTCACCTCGAATCAAGGTGATTTGAGTTTGGAATACTACTTCTAAATGAAGACAAAGTGGCCATTGATTGATTCACCTCCACTCAAGGTGAATTGAGTTTGAGATACTACTTCTCCAAGCAAGACAAAGTGGCCTTTGATTCACCTCGAATCAAGGTGATTTGAGTTTGGAATACTACTTCTCCATGAAGACAAAGTGGCCATTGATTGATTCACCTCCACTCAAGGTGAATTGAGTTTGAGGTACTACTTCTGCAAGCAAGACAAAGTGGCCATTGATTGATTCACCTCCACTCAAGGTGAATTGAGTTTGGAATACTACTTCTACAAGCAAGACAAAGTGGCCATTGATTGATTCACCTCCACTCAAGGTGAATTGAGTTTGGAATACTACTTCTACATGAAGACAAAGTGGCCATTGATTGATTCACCTCCACTCAAGGTGAATTGAGTTTGAGATACTACTTCTACAAGCAAGACAAAGTGGCCATTGATTGATTCACCTCCACTCAAGGTGAATTGAGTTTGAGATTCTACTTCTACAAGCAAGACAAAGTGGCCATTGATTGATTCACCTCCACTCAAGGTGAATTGAGTTTGAGGTACTACTTCTACAAGCAAGACAAAGTGGCCTTTGATTCACCTCGAATCAAGGTGATTTGAGTTTGGAATACTACTTCTACATGAAGACAAAGTGGCCATTGATTGATTCACCTCCACTCAAGGTGAATTGAGTTTGAGATACTACTTCTCCAAGCAAGACAAAGTGGCCTTTGAGTCACCTCGAATCAAGGTGATTTGAGTTTGGAATACTACTTCTACATGAAGACAAAGTGGCCATTGATTGATTCACCTCCACTCAAGGTGAATTGAGTTTGAGGTACTACTTCTGCAAGCAAGACAAAGTGGCCTTTGAGTCACCTCAAATCAAGGTGATTTGAGTTTGGAATACTACTTCTACATGAAGACAAAGTGGCCATTGATTGATACACCTCCACTCAAGGTGAATTGAGCTTGAGGTACTACTTCTACAAGCAAGACAAAGTGGCCATTGATTGATTCACCTCCACTCAAGGTGAATTGAGTTTGGAATACTACTTCTACATGAAGACAAAGTGGCCATTGATTGATTCACCTCCACTCAAGGTGAATTGAGTTTGAGATACTACTTCTACAAGCAAGACAAAGTGGCCTTTGATTGATTCACCTCCACTCAAGGTGAATTGAGTTTGAGATTCTACTTCTACAAGCAAGACAAAGTGGCCATTGATTCACCTCGAATCAAGGTGATTTGAGTTTGGAATACTACTTCTACATGAAGACAAACTGGCCATTGATTGATTCACCTCCACTCAAGGTGAATTGAGTTTGAGGTACTACTTCTACAAGCAAGACAAAGTGGCCTTTGATTCACCTCGAATCAAGGTGATTTGAGTTTGGAATACTACTTCTCCATGAAGACAAAGTGGCCATTGATTGATTCACCTCCACTCAAGGTGAATTGAGTTTGAGGTACTACTTCTGCAAGCAAGACAAAGTGGCCATTGATTGATTCACCTCCACTCAAGGTGAATTGAGTTTGGAATACTACTTCTACAAGCAAGACAAAGTGGCCATTGATTGATTCACCTCCACTCAAGGTGAATTGAGTTTGGAATACTACTTCTACATGAAGACAAAGTGGCCATTGATTGATTCACCTCCACTCAAGGTGAATTGAGTTTGAGATACTACTTCTACAAGCAAGACAAAGTGGCCATTGATTGATTCACCTCCACTCAAGGTGAATTGAGTTTGAGATTCTACTTCTACAAGCAAGACAAAGTGGCCATTGATTGATTCACCTCCACTCAAGGTGAATTGAGTTTGAGGTACTACTTCTACAAGCAAGACAAAGTGGCCTTTGATTCACCTTGAATCAAGGTGATTTGAGTTTGGAATACTACTTCTACATGAAGACAAAGTGGCCATTGATTGATTCACCTCCACTCAAGGTGAATTGAGTTTGAGATACTACTTCTACAAGCAAGACAAAGTGGCCATTGATTGATTCACCTCCACTCAAGGTGAATTGAGTTTGAAATACTACTTCTACAAGCAAGACAAAGTGGCCATTGATTCACCTCGAATCAAGGTGATTTGAGTTTGGAATACTACTTCTACATGAAGACAAACTGGCCATTGATTGATTCACCTCCACTCAAGGTGAATTCAGTTTGCGATACTACTTCTACAAGCAAGACAAAGTGGCCTTTGATTCAACTCGAATCAAGGTGATTTGAGTTTTGAATACTACTTCTACATGAAGACAAAGTGGCCATTGATTGATTCACCTCCACTCAAGGTGAATTGAGTTTGAGATACTACTTCTACAAGCAAGACAAAGTGGCCATTGATTGATTCACCTCCACTCAAGGTGAAGTGAGTTTGAGATACTACTTCTCCAAACAAGACAAAGTGGCCTTTCATTCACCTCGAATCAAGGTGATTTGAGTTTGGAATACTACTTCTACATGAAGACAAAGTGGCCATTGATTGATACACCTCCACTCAAGGTGAATTGAGTTTGAGATACTACTTCTCCAAGCAAGACAAAGTGGCCTTTGATTCACCTCGAATCAAGGTGATTTGAGTTTGGAATACTACTTCTACATGAAGACAAAGTGGCCATTGATTGATTCACCTCCACTCAAGGTGAATTGAGTTTGAGGTACTACTTCTACAAGCAAGACAAAGTGGCCTTTGATTCACCTCGAATCAAGGTGATTTGAGTTTGGAATACTACTTCTACATGAAGACAAACTGGCCATTGATTGATTCACCTCCACTCAAGGTGAATTCAGTTTGCGATACTACTTCTACAAGCAAGACAAAGTGGCCTTTGATTCACCTCGAATCAAGGTGATTTGAGTTTGGAATACTACTTCTACATGAAGACAAAGTGGCCATTGATTGATTCACCTCCACTCAAGGTGAATTGAGTTTGAGATACTACTTCTCCAAGCAAGACAAAGTGGCCTTTGATTCACCTCGAATCAAGGTGATTTGAGTTTGGAATACTACTTCTACATGAAGACAAAGTGGCCATTGATTGATTCACCTCCACTCAAGGTGAATTGAGTTTGAGGTACTACTTCTGCAAGCAAGACAAAGTGGCCTTTGATTCACCTCGAATCAAGGTGATTTGAGTTTGGAATACTACTTCTACATGAAGACAAACTGGCCATTGATTGATTCACCTCCACTCAAGGTGAATTCAGTTTGCGATACTACTTCTACAAGCAAGACAAAGTGGCCTTTGATTCACCTCGAATCAAGGTGATTTGAGTTTGGAATACTACTTCTACATGAAGACAAAGTGGCCATTGATTGATTCACCTCCACTCAAGGTGAATTGAGTTTGAGGTACTACTTCTACAAGCAAGACAAAGTGGCCTTTGATTCACCTCGAATCAAGGTGATTTGAGTTTGGAATACTACTTCTACATGAAGACAAACTGGCCATTGATTGATTCACCTCCACTCAAGGTGAATTCAGTTTGCGATACTACTTCTACAAGCAAGACAAAGTGGCCTTTGATTCACCTCGAATCAAGGTGATTTGAGTTTGGAATACTACTTCTACATGAAGACAAAGTGGCCATTGATTGATTCACCTCCACTCAAGGTGAATTGAGTTTGAGATACTACTTCTCCAAGCAAGACAAAGTGGCCTTTGATTCACCTCGAATCAAGGTGATTTGAGTTTGGAATACTACTTCTACATGAAGACAAAGTGGCCATTGATTGATTCACCTCCACTCAAGGTGAATTGAGTTTGAGGTACTACTTCTACAAGCAAGACAAAGTGGCCTTTGATTCACCTCGAATCAAGGTGATTTGAGTTTGGAATACTACTTCTACATGAAGACAAACTGGCCATTGATTGATTCACCTCCACTCAAGGTGAATTCAGTTTGCGATACTACTTCTACAAGCAAGACAAAGTGGCCTTTGATTCACCTCGAATCAAGGTGATTTGAGTTTGGAATACTACTTCTACATGAAGACAAAGTGGCCATTGATTGATTCACCTCCACTCAAGGTGAATTGAGTTTGAGGTACTACTTCTACAAGCAAGACAAAGTGGCCTTTGATTCACCTCGAATCAAGGTGATTTGAGTTTGGAATACTACTTCTACATGAAGACAAAGTGGCCATTGATTGATTCACCTCCACTCAAGGTGAATTGAGTTTGAGATACTACTTCTCCAAGCAAGACAAAGTGGCCTTTGATTCACCTCGAATCAAGGTGATTTGAGTTTGGAATACTACTTCTACATGAAGACAAAGTGGCCATTGATTGATTCACCTCCACTCAAGGTGAATTGAGTTTGAGGTACTACTTCTACAAGCAAGACAAAGTGGCCTTTGATTCACCTCGAATCAAGGTGATTTGAGTTTGGAATACTACTTCTACATGAAGACAAACTGGCCATTGATTGATTCACCTCCACTCAAGGTGAATTCAGTTTGCGATACTACTTCTACAAGCAAGACAAAGTGGCCTTTGATTCACCTCGAATCAAGGTGATTTGAGTTTGGAATACTACTTCTACATGAAGACAAAGTGGCCATTGATTGATTCACCTCCACTCAAGGTGAATTGAGTTTGAGATACTACTTCTCCAAGCAAGACAAAGTGGCCTTTGATTCACCTCGAATCAAGGTGATTTGAGTTTGGAATACTACTTCTACATGAAGACAAAGTGGCCATTGATTGATTCACCTCCACTCAAGGTGAATTGAGTTTGAGGTACTACTTCTACAAGCAAGACAAAGTGGCCTTTGATTCACCTCGAATCAAGGTGATTTGAGTTTGGAATACTACTTCTACATGAAGACAAACTGGCCATTGATTGATTCACCTCCACTCAAGGTGAATTCAGTTTGCGATACTACTTCTACAAGCAAGACAAAGTGGCCTTTGATTCACCTCGAATCAAGGTGATTTGAGTTTGGAATACTACTTCTACATGAAGACAAAGTGGCCATTGATTGATTCACCTCCACTCAAGGTGAATTGAGTTTGAGGTACTACTTCTACAAGCAAGACAAAGTGGCCTTTGATTCACCTCGAATCAAGGTGATTTGAGTTTGGAATACTACTTCTACATGAAGACAAACTGGCCATTGATTGATTCACCTCCACTCAAGGTGAATTCAGTTTGCGATACTACTTCTACAAGCAAGACAAAGTGGCCTTTGATTCACCTCGAATCAAGGTGATTTGAGTTTGGAATACTACTTCTACATGAAGACAAAGTGGCCATTGATTGATTCACCTCCACTCAAGGTGAATTGAGTTTGAGATACTACTTCTCCAAGCAAGACAAAGTGGCCTTTGATTCACCTCGAATCAAGGTGATTTGAGTTTGGAATACTACTTCTACATGAAGACAAAGTGGCCATTGATTGATTCACCTCCACTCAAGGTGAATTGAGTTTGAGGTACTACTTCTACAAGCAAGACAAAGTGGCCTTTGATTCACCTCGAATCAAGGTGATTTGAGTTTGGAATACTACTTCTACATGAAGACAAACTGGCCATTGATTGATTCACCTCCACTCAAGGTGAATTCAGTTTGCGATACTACTTCTACAAGCAAGACAAAGTGGCCTTTGATTCACCTCGAATCAAGGTGATTTGAGTTTGGAATACTACTTCTACATGAAGACAAACTGGCCATTGATTGATTCACCTCCACTCAAGGTGAATTGAGATTGAGGTACTACTTCTGCAAGCAAGACAAAGTGGCCTTTGATTCACCTCAAATCAAGGTGATTTGAGTTTGGAATACTACTTCTACATGAAGACAAAGTGGCCATTGATTGATTCACCTCCACTCAAGGTGAATTGAGTTTGAGATACTACTTCTACAAGCAAGACAAAGTGGCCATTGATTGATTCACCTCCACTCAAGGTGAATTGAGTTTGAGATACTACTTCTCCAAGCAAGACAAAGTGGCCTTTCATTCACCTCGAATCAAGGTGATTTGAGTTTGGAATACTACTTCTACATGAAGACAAAGTGGCCATTGATTGATTCACCTCCACTCAAGGTGAATTGAGTTTGAGGTACTACTTCTGCAAGCAAGACAAAGTGGCCTTTGATTCACCTCGAATCAAGGTGATTTGAGTTTGGAATACTACTTCTACATGAGGACTAAGTGGCCATTGATTGATTCACCTCCACTCAAGGTGAATTGAGTTTGAGATACTACTTCTACAAGCAAGACAAAGTGGCCTTTGATTCACCTCGAATCAAGGTGATTTGAGTTTGGAATACTACTTCTACATGAAGACAAAGTGGCCATTGATTGATTCACCTCCACTCAAGGTGAATTGAGTTTGAGGTACTACTTCTACAAGCAAGACAAAGTGGCCTTTGATTCACCTCGAATCAAGGTGATTTGAGTTTGGAATACTACTTCTACATGAAGACAAACTGGCCATTGATTGATTCACCTCCACTCAAGGTGAATTCAGTTTGCGATACTACTTCTACAAGCAAGACAAAGTGGCCTTTGATTCACCTCGAATCAAGGTGATTTGAGTTTGGAATACTACTTCTACATGAAGACAAAGTGGCCATTGATTGATTCACCTCCACTCAAGGTGAATTGAGTTTGAGATACTACTTCTCCAAGCAAGACAAAGTAGCCTTTGATTCACCTCGAATCAAGGTGATTTGAGTTTGGAATACTACTTCTACATGAAGACAAAGTGGCCATTGATTGATTCACCTCCACTCAAGGTGAATTGAGTTTGAGATACTACTTCTCCAAGCAAGACAAAGTGGCCTTTGATTCACCTCGAATCAAGGTGATTTGAGTTTGGAATACTACTTCTACATGAAGACAAAGTGGCCATTGATTGATTCACCTCCACTCAAGGTGAATTGAGTTTGAGGTACTACTTCTGCAAGCAAGACAAAGTGGCCTTTGATTCACCTCGAATCAAGGTGATTTGAGTTAGGAATACTACTTCTACATGAGGACTAAGTGGCCATTGATTGATTCACCTCCACTCAAGGTGAATTGAGTTTGAGATACTACTTCTACAAGCAAGACAAAGTGGCCTTTGATTCACCTCGAATCAAGGTGATTTGAGTTTGGAATACTACTTCTACATGAAGACAAAGTGGCCATTGATTGATTCACCTCCACTCAAGGTGAATTGAGTTTGAGGTACTACTTCTACAAGCAAGACAAAGTGGCCTTTGATTCACCTCGAATCAAGGTGATTTGAGTTTGGAATACTACTTCTACATGAAGACAAACTGGCCATTGATTGATTCACCTCCACTCAAGGTGAATTCAGTTTGCGATACTACTTCTACAAGCAAGACAAAGTGGCCTTTGATTCACCTCGAATCAAGGTGATTTGAGTTTGGAATACTACTTCTACATGAAGACAAAGTGGCCATTGATTGATTCACCTCCACTCAAGGTGAATTGAGTTTGAGATACTACTTCTCCAAGCAAGACAAAGTGGCCTTTGATTCACCTCGAATCAAGGTGATTTGAGTTTGGAATACTACTTCTACATGAAGACAAAGTGGCCATTGATTGATTCACCTCCACTCAAGGTGAATTGAGTTTGAGGTACTACTTCTACAAGCAAGACAAAGTGGCCTTTGATTCACCTCGAATCAAGGTGATTTGAGTTTGGAATACTACTTCTACATGAAGACAAACTGGCCATTGATTGATTCACCTCCACTCAAGGTGAATTCAGTTTGCGATACTACTTCTACAAGCAAGACAAAGTGGCCTTTGATTCACCTCGAATCAAGGTGATTTGAGTTTGGAATACTACTTCTACATGAAGACAAAGTGGCCATTGATTGATTCACCTCCACTCAAGGTGAATTGAGTTTGAGGTACTACTTCTCCAAGCAAGACAAAGTGGCCTTTGATTCACCTCGAATCAAGGTGATTTGAGTTTGGAATACTACTTCTACATGAAGACAAACTGGCCATTGATTGATTCACCTCCACTCAAGGTGAATTCAGTTTGCGATACTACTTCTACAAGCAAGACAAAGTGGCCTTTGATTCACCTCGAATCAAGGTGATTTGAGTTTGGAATACTACTTCTACATGAAGACAAAGTGGCCATTGATTGATTCACCTCCACTCAAGGTGAATTGAGTTTGAGATACTACTTCTCCAAGCAAGACAAAGTGGCCTTTGATTCACCTCGAATCAAGGTGATTTGAGTTTGGAATACTACTTCTACATGAAGACAAACTGGCCATTGATTGATTCACCTCCACTCAAGGTGAATTGAGTTTGAGGTACTACTTCTACAAGCAAGACAAAGTGGCCTTTGATTCACCTCGAATCAAGGTGATTTGAGTTTGGAATACTACTTCTACATGAAGACAAACTGGCCATTGATTGATTCACCTCCACTCAAGGTGAATTCAGTTTGCGATACTACTTCTACAAGCAAGACAAAGTGGCCTTTGATTCACCTCGAATCAAGGTGATTTGAGTTTGGAATACTACTTCTACATGAAGACAAAGTGGCCATTGATTGATTCACCTCCATTCAAGGTGAATTGAGTTTGAGGTACTACTTCTGCAAGCAAGACAAAGTGGCCTTTGATTCACCTCGAATCAAGGTGATTTGAGTTTGGAATACTACTTCTACATGAAGACAAACTGGCCATTGATTGATTCACCTCCACTCAAGGTGAATTGAGTTTGAGGTACTACTTCTGCAAGCAAGACAAAGTGGCCTTTGATTCACCTCAAATCAAGGTGATTTGAGTTTGGAATACTACTTCTACATGAAGACAAAGTGGCCATTGATTGATTCACCTCCACTCAAGGTGAATTGAGTTTGAGATACTACTTCTACAAGCAAGACAAAGTGGCCATTGATTGATTCACCTCCACTCAAGGTGAATTGAGTTTGAGATACTACTTCTCCAAGCAAGACAAAGTGGCCTTTCATTCACCTCGAATCAAGGTGATTTGAGTTTGGAATACTACTTCTACATGAAGACAAAGTGGCCATTGATTGATTCACCTCCACTCAAGGTGAATTGAGTTTGAGGTACTACTTCTGCAAGCAAGACAAAGTGGCCTTTGATTCACCTCGAATCAAGGTGATTTGAGTTTGGAATACTACTTCTACATGAGGACTAAGTGGCCATTGATTGATTCACCTCCACTCAAGGTGAATTGAGTTTGAGATACTACTTCTACGAGCAAGACAAAGTGGCCTTTGATTCACCTCGAATCAAGGTGATTTGAGTTTGGAATACTACTTCTACATGAAGACAAAGTGGCCATTGATTGATTCACCTCCACTCAAGGTGAATTGAGTTTGAGATACTACTTCTACAAGCAAGACAAAGTGGCCATTGATTGATTCACCTCCACTCAAGGTGAATTGAGTTTGAGATACTACTTCTACAAGCAAGACAAAGTGGCCATTGATTCACCTCGAATCAAGGTGATTTGAGTTTGGAATACTACTTCTACATGAAGACAAACTGGCCATTGATTGATTCACCTCCACTCAAGGTGAATTGAATTTGAGATACTACTTCTACAAGCAAGACAAAGTGGCCTTTGATTCACCTCAAATCAAGGTGATTTGAGTTTGGAATACTACTTCTACATGAAGACAAAGTGGCCATTGATTGATTCACCTCCACTCAAGGTGAATTGAGTTTGAGATACTACTTCTACAAGCAAGACAAAGTGGCCATTGATTGATTCACCTCCACTCAAGGTGAATTGAGTTTGAGGTACTACTTCTCCAAGCAAGACAAAGTGGCCTTTCATTCACCTCGAATCAAGGTGATTTGAGTTTGGAATACTACTTCTACATGAAGACAAAGTGGCCATTGATTGATTCACCTCCACTCAAGGTGAATTGAGTTTGAGGTACTACTTCTGCAAGCAAGACAAAGTGGCCTTTGATTCACCTCCAGTCAAGGTGAATTGAGTTTCAGATACTACTTCTTCAAGCAAGACAAAGTGGCCATTGATTGATTCACCTCCACTCAAGGTGAATTGAGTTTGAGATACTACTTCTACAAGCAAGACAAAGTGGCCTTTGATTCACCTCGAATCAAGGTGATTTGAGTTTGGAATACTACTTCTACATGAAGACAAAGTGGCCATTGATTGATTCACCTCCACTCAAGGTGAATTGAGTTTGAGATACTACTTCTACAAGCAAGACAAAGTGGCCATTGATTGATTCACCTCCACTCAAGGTGAATTGAGTTTGAGATACTACTTCTACAAGCAAGACAAAGTGGCCATTGATTCACCTCGAATCAAGGTGATTTGAGTTTGGAATACTACTTCTACATGAAGACAAAGTGGCCATTGATTGATTCACCTCCACTCAAGGTGAATTGAATTTGAGATACTACTTCTACAAGCAAGACAAAGTGGCCTTTGATTCACCTCGAATCAAGGTGATTTGAGTTTGGAATACTACTTCTACATGAAGACAAAGTGGCCATTGATTGATTCACCTCCACTCAAGGTGAATTGAGTTTGAGATACTACTTCTACAAGCAAGACAAAGTGGCCATTGATTGATTCACCTCCACTCAAGGTGAATTGAGTTTGAAATACTACTTCCACAAGCAAGACAAAGTGGCCTTTGATTCACCTCGAATCAAGGTGATTTGAGTTTGGAATACTACTTCTACATGAAGACAAAGTGGCCATTACTTGATTCACCTCCACTCAAGGTGAATTGAGTTTGAGGTACTACTTCTGCAAGCAAGACAAAGTGGCCTTTGATTCACCTCCACTCAAGGTGAATTGAGTTTGAGATACTACTTCTTCAAGCAAGACAAAGTGGCCATTGATTGATTCACCTCCACTCAAGGTGAATTGAGTTTGAGATACTACTTCTACAAGCAAGACAAAGTGGCCTTTGATTCACCTCGAATCAAGGTGATTTGAGTTTGGAATACTACTTCTACATGAAGACAAACTGGCCATTGATTGATTCACCTCCACTTAAGGTGAATTGAGTTTGCGATACTACTTCTACAAGCAAGACAAAGTGGCCTTTGATTCACCTCGAATCAAGGTGATTTGAGTTTGGAATACTACTACTACATGAAAACAAAGTGGCCATTGATTGATACACCTCCACTCAAGGTGAATTGATTTTGAGGTACTACTTCTACAAGCAAGACAAAGTTGCCTTTGATTCACCTCAAATCAAGGTGATTTGAGTTTGGAATACTACTTCTACATGAAGACAAAGTGGCCACTAATTGATTCACCTCCACTCAGGGTGAATTGAGTTTGAGATACTACTTCTACAAGCAAGACAGAGTGGCCATTGATTGATTCACCTCCACTCAAGGTGAATTGAGTTTGAGGTACTACTTCTACAAGCAAGAGGAAGTGGCCTTTGATTCACCTCGAATCAAGGTGATTTGAGTTTGGAATACTACTTCTACATGAAGACAAAGTGGCCATTGATTGATTCACCTCCACTCAAGGTGAATTGAGTTTGAGGTACTACGTCTACAAGCAAGACAAAGTGGCCTTTGATTCACCTCGAATCAAGGTGATTTGAGTTTGGAATACTACTTCTACATGAAGACAAAGTGGCCATTGATTGATTCACCTCCACTCAAGGTGAATTGAGTTTGAGGTACTACTTCTACAAGCAAGACAAAGTGGCCTTTGATTCACCTCGAATCAAGGTGATTTGAGTTTGGAATACTACTTCTACATGAAGACAAAGTGGCCATTGATTGATTCACCTCCACTCAAGGTGAATTGAGTTTGAGATACTACTTCTACAAGCAAGACAAAGTGGCCATTGATTGATTCACCTCCACTCAAGGTGAATTGAGTTTGAAATACTACTTCTACAAGCAAGACAAAGTGGCCATTGATTCACCTCGAATCAAGGTGATTTGAGTTTGGAATACTACTTCTACATGAAGACAAACTGGCCATTGATTGATTCACCTCCACTCAAGGTGAATTCAGTTTGCGATACTACTTCTACAAGCAAGACAAAGTGGCCTTTGATTCACCTCGAATCAAGGTGATTTGAGTTTGGAATACTACTTCTACATGAAGACAAAGTGGCCATTGATTGATTCACCTCCACTCAAGGTGAATTGAGTTTGAGATACTACTTCTACAAGCAAGACAAAGTGGCCATTGATTGATTCACCTCCACTCAAGGTGAATTGAGTTTGAGGTACTACTTCTACATGAAGACAAAGTGGCCATTGATTGATTCACCTCCACTCAAGGTGAATTGAGTTTGAGGTACTACTTCTGCAAGCAAGACAAAGTGGCCTTTGATTCACCTCCACTCAAGGTGAATTGAGTTTTAGATACTACTTCTTCAAGCAAGACAAAGTGGCCATTGATTGATTCACCTCCACTCAAGGTGAATTGAGTTTGAGATACTACTTCTCCAAGCAAGACAAAGTGGCCTTTCATTCACCTCGAATCAAGGTGATTTGAGTTTGGAATACTACTTCTACATGAAGACAAAGTGGCCATTGATTGATTCACCTCCACTCAAGGTGAATTGAGTTTGCGATACTACTTCTACAAACAAGACAAAGTGGCCTTTGATTCACCTCGAATCAAGGTGATTTGAGTTTGGAATACTACTTCTACATGAAGACAAAGTGGCCATTGATTGATTCACCTCCACTCAAGGTGAATTAAGCTTGCGATACTACTTCTCCAAGCAAGACAAAGTGGCCTTTGATTCACCTCAAATCAAGGTGATTTGAGTTTGGAATACTACTTCTACATGAAGACAAAGTGGCCATTGATTGATTCACCTCCACTCAAGGTGAATTGAGTTTGAGATACTACTTCTCCAAGCAAGACAAAGTGGCCTTTGATTCACCTCGAATCAAGGTGATTTGAGTTTGGAATACTACTTCTACATGAAGACAAAGTGGCCATTGATTGATTCACCTCCACTCAAGGTGAATTGAGTTTGAGATACTACTTCTACAAGCAAGACAAAGTGGCCATTGATTGATTCACCTCCACTCAAGGTGAATTGAGTTTGAGATATTACTTCTGCAAGCAAGACAAAGTGGCCATTGATTCACCTAGAGTCAAGGTGATTTGAGTTTGGAATACTACTTCTACATGAAGACAAAGTGGCCATTGATTGATTCACCTCCACTCAAGGTGAATTGAGTTTGAGATACTACTTCTGCAAGCAAGACAAAGTGGCCTTTGATTCACCTCGAATCAAGGTGATTTGAGTTTGGAATACTACTTCTAGATGAAGACAAAGTGGCCATTGATTGATTCACCTCCACTCAAGGTGAATTGAGTTTGAGATACTACTTCTGCAAGCAAGACAAAGTGGCCTTTGATTCACCTCGAATCAAGGTGATTTGAGTTTGGAATACTACTTCTACATGAAGACAAAGTGGCCATTGATTGATTCACCTCCACTCAAGGTGAATTGAGTTTGAGGTACTACTTCTGCAAGCAAGACAAAGTGGCCTTTGATTCACCTCCACTCAAGGTGAATTGAGTTTGAGATACTACTTCTTCAAGCAAGACAAAGTGGCCATTGATTGATTCACCTCCACTCAAGGTGAATTGAGTTTGAGATACTACTTCTACAAGCAAGACAAAGTGGCCTTTGATTCACCTCGAATCAAGGTGATTTGAGTTTGGAATACTACTTCTACATGAAGACAAACTGGCCATTGATTGATTCACCTCCACTTAAGGTGAATTGAGTTTGCGATACTACTTCTACAAGCAAGACAAAGTGGCCTTTGATTCACCTCGAATCAAGGTGATTTGAGTTTGGAATACTACTACTACATGAAAACAAAGTGGCCATTGATTGATACACCTCCACTCAAGGTGAATTGATTTTGAGGTACTACTTCTACAAGCAAGACAAAGTTGCCTTTGATTCACCTCAAATCAAGGTGATTTGAGTTTGGAATACTACTTCTACATGAAGACAAAGTGGCCACTAATTGATTCACCTCCACTCAGGGTGAATTGAGTTTGAGATACTACTTCTACAAGCAAGACAGAGTGGCCATTGATTGATTCACCTCCACTCAAGGTGAATTGAGTTTGAGGTACTACTTCTACAAGCAAGAGGAAGTGGCCTTTGATTCACCTCGAATCAAGGTGATTTGAGTTTGGAATACTACTTCTACATGAAGACAAAGTGGCCATTGATTGATTCACCTCCACTCAAGGTGAATTGAGTTTGAGGTACTACGTCTACAAGCAAGACAAAGTGGCCTTTGATTCACCTCGAATCAAGGTGATTTGAGTTTGGAATACTACTTCTACATGAAGACAAAGTGGCCATTGATTGATTCACCTCCACTCAAGGTGAATTGAGTTTGAGGTACTACTTCTACAAGCAAGACAAAGTGGCCTTTGATTCACCTCGAATCAAGGTGATTTGAGTTTGGAATACTACTTCTACATGAAGACAAAGTGGCCATTGATTGATTCACCTCCACTCAAGGTGAATTGAGTTTGAGATACTACTTCTACAAGCAAGACAAAGTGGCCATTGATTGATTCACCTCCACTCAAGGTGAATTGAGTTTGAAATACTACTTCTACAAGCAAGACAAAGTGGCCATTGATTCACCTCGAATCAAGGTGATTTGAGTTTGGAATACTACTTCTACATGAAGACAAACTGGCCATTGATTGATTCACCTCCACTCAAGGTGAATTCAGTTTGCGATACTACTTCTACAAGCAAGACAAAGTGGCCTTTGATTCACCTCGAATCAAGGTGATTTGAGTTTGGAATACTACTTCTACATGAAGACAAAGTGGCCATTGATTGATTCACCTCCACTCAAGGTGAATTGAGTTTGAGATACTACTTCTACAAGCAAGACAAAGTGGCCATTGATTGATTCACCTCCACTCAAGGTGAATTGAGTTTGAGGTACTACTTCTACATGAAGACAAAGTGGCCATTGATTGATTCACCTCCACTCAAGGTGAATTGAGTTTGAGGTACTACTTCTGCAAGCAAGACAAAGTGGCCTTTGATTCACCTCCACTCAAGGTGAATTGAGTTTTAGATACTACTTCTTCAAGCAAGACAAAGTGGCCATTGATTGATTCACCTCCACTCAAGGTGAATTGAGTTTGAGATACTACTTCTCCAAGCAAGACAAAGTGGCCTTTCATTCACCTCGAATCAAGGTGATTTGAGTTTGGAATACTACTTCTACATGAAGACAAAGTGGCCATTGATTGATTCACCTCCACTCAAGGTGAATTGAGTTTGCGATACTACTTCTACAAACAAGACAAAGTGGCCTTTGATTCACCTCGAATCAAGGTGATTTGAGTTTGGAATACTACTTCTACATGAAGACAAAGTGGCCATTGATTGATTCACCTCCACTCAAGGTGAATTAAGCTTGCGATACTACTTCTCCAAGCAAGACAAAGTGGCCTTTGATTCACCTCAAATCAAGGTGATTTGAGTTTGGAATACTACTTCTACATGAAGACAAAGTGGCCATTGATTGATTCACCTCCACTCAAGGTGAATTGAGTTTGAGATACTACTTCTCCAAGCAAGACAAAGTGGCCTTTGATTCACCTCGAATCAAGGTGATTTGAGTTTGGAATACTACTTCTACATGAAGACAAAGTGGCCATTGATTGATTCACCTCCACTCAAGGTGAATTGAGTTTTAGATACTACTTCTTCAAGCAAGACAAAGTGGCCATTGATTGATTCACCTCCACTCAAGGTGAATTGAGTTTGAGATACTACTTCTCCAAGCAAGACAAAGTGGCCTTTCATTCACCTCGAATCAAGGTGATTTGAGTTTGGAATACTACTTCTACATGAAGACAAAGTGGCCATTGATTGATTCACCTCCACTCAAGGTGAATTGAGTTTGCGATACTACTTCTACAAACAAGACAAAGTGGCCTTTGATTCACCTCGAATTAAGGTGATTTGAGTTTGGAATACTACTTCTACATGAAGACAAAGTGACCATTGATTGATTCACCTCCACTCAAGGTGAATTGAGTTTGAGGTACTACTTCTGCAAGCAAGACAAAGTGGCCTTTGATTCACCTCCACTCAAGGTGAATTGAGTTTTAGATACTACTTCTTCAAGCAAGACAAAGTGGCCATTGATTGATTCACCTCCACTCAAGGTGAATTGAGTTTGAGATACTACTTCTCCAAGCAAGACAAAGTGGCCTTTGATTCACCTCAAATCAAGGTGATTTGAGTTTGGAATACTACTTCTACATGAAGACAAAGTGGCCATTGATTGATGCACCTCCACTCAAGGTGAATTGAGTTTGGAATACTACTTCTACAAGCAAGACAAAGTGGCCTTTGATTCACCTCAAATCAAGGTGATTTGAGTTTGGAATACTACTTCTACATGAAGACAAAGTGGCCATTGATTGATTCACCTCCACTCAAGGTGAATTAAGCTTGCGATACTACGTCTCCAAGCAAGACAAAGTGGCCTTTGATTCACCTCAAATCAAGGTGATTTGAGTTTGGAATACTACTTCTACATGAAGACAAAGTGGCCATTGATTGATTCACCTCCACTCAAGGTGAATTGAGTTTGAGATACTACTTCTCCAAGCAAGACAAAGTGGCCTTTGATTCACCTCGAATCAAGGTGATTTGAGTTTGGAATACTACTTCTACATGAAGACAAAGTGGCCATTGATTGATTCACCTCCACTCAAGGTGAATTGAGTTTGAGGTACTACTTCTGCAAGCAAGACAAAGTGGCCTTTGATTCACCTCCACTCAAGGTGAATTGAGTTTTAGATACTACTTCTTCAAGCAAGACAAAGTGGCCATTGATTGATTCACCTCCACTCAAGGTGAATTGAGTTTGAGATACTACTTCTCCAAGCAAGACAAAGTGGCCTTTGATTCACCTCGAATCAAGGTGATTTGAGTTTGGAATACTACTTCTACATGAAGACAAAGTGGCCATTGATTGATGCACCTCCACTCAAGGTGAATTGAGTTTGGAATACTACTTCTACAAGCAAGACAAAGTGGCCTTTGATTCACCTCAAATCAAGGTGATTTGAGTTTGGAATACTACTTCTACATGAAGACAAAGTGGCCATTGATTGATTCACCTCCACTCAAGTTGAATTGAGTTTGAGATACTACTTCTCCAAGCAAGACAAAGTGGCCTTTGATTCACCTCGAATCAAGGTGATTTGAGTTTGGAATACTACTTCTACATGAAGACAAAGTGGCCATTGATTGATTCACCTCCACTCAAGGTGAATTGAGTTTGAGATACTACTTCTCCAAGCAAGACAAAGTGGCCTTTCATTCACCTCGAATCAAGGTGATTTGAGTTTGGAATACTACTTCTACATGAAGACAAAGTGGCCATTGATTGATTCACCTCCACTCAAGGTGAATTGAGTTTGAGGTACTACTTCTGCAAGCAAGACAATGTGGCCTTTGATTCACCTCCACTCAAGGTGAATTGAGTTTGAGATACTACTTCCTCAAGCAAGACAAAGTGGCCATTGATTGATTCACCTCCACTCAAGGTGAATTGAGTTTGAGATACTACTTCTACAAGCAAGACAAAGTGGCCTTTGATTCATCTCGAATCAAGGTGATTTGAGTTTGGAATACTACTTCTACATGAAGACAAAGTGGCCATTGATTGATTCACCTCCACTCAAGGTGAATTGAGTTTGAGATACTACTTCTACAAGCAAGACAAAGTGGCCATTGATTGATTCACCTCCACTCAAGGTGAATTGAGTTTGAGATACTACTTCTGCAAGCAAGACAAAGTGGCCTTTGATTCACCTCGAATGAAGGTGATTTGAGTTTGGAATACTACTTCTACATGAAGACAAACTGGCCATTGATTGATTCAACTCCACTCAAGGTGAATTGAGTTTGAGATACTACTTCTCCAAGCAAGACAAAGTGGCCTTTGATTCACCTCGAATCAAGGTGATTTGAGTTTGGAATACTACTTCTACATGAAGACAAAGTGGCCATTGATTGATTCACCTCCATTCAAGGTGAATTGAGTTTGAGGTACTACTTCTACAAGCAAGACAAAGTGGCCTTTGATTCACCTCGAATCAAGGTGATTTGAGTTTGGAATACTTCTTCTACATGAAGACAAAGTGGCCATTGATTGATTCACCTCCACTCAAGGTGAATTGAGTTTGAGATACTACTTCTACAAGCAAGACAAAGTGGCCATTGAATGATTCACCTCCACTCAAGGTGAATTGAGTTTGAAATACTACTTCTACAAGCGAGACAAAGTGGCCATTGATTCACCTCGAATCAAGGTGATTTGAGTTTGGAATACTACTTCTACATGAAGACAAAGTGGCCATTGATTGATTCACCTCCACTCAAGGTGAATTGAGTTTGAGGTACTACTTCTGCAAGCAAGACAAAGTGGCCTTTGATTCACCTCAAATCAAGGTGATTTGAGTTTGGAATACTACTTCTACATGAAGACAAAGTGGCCATTGATTGATTCACCTCCACTCAAGGTGAATTGAGTTTGAGATACTACTTCTCCAAGCAAGACAAAGTGGCGTTTGATTCACCTCGAATCAAGGTGATTTGAGTTTGGAATACTACTTCTACATGAGGACTAAGTGGCCATTGATTGATTCACCTCCACTCAAGGTGAATTGAGTTTGAGGTACTACTTCTGCAAGCAAGACAAAGTGGCCTTTGATTCACCTCCACTCAAGGTGAATTGAGTTTGAGATACTACTTCTTCAAGCAAGACAAAGTGGCCATTGATTGATTCACCTCCACTCAAGGTGAATTGAGTTTGAGATACTACTTCTACAAGCAAGACAAAGTGGCCTTTGATTCACCTCGAATCAAGGTGATTTGAGTTTGGAATACTACTTCTACATGAAGACAAAGTGGCCATTGATTGATTCACCTCCACTTAAGGTGAATTGAGTTTGCGATAGTACTTCTACAAGCAAGACAAAGTGGCCTTTGATTCACCTCGAATCAAGGTGATTTGAGTTTGGAATACTACTTCTACATGAAGACAAAGTGGCCATTGATTGATACACCTCCACTCAAGGTGAATTGAGTTTGAGGTACTACTTCTACAAGCAAGACAAAGTGGCCTTTGATTCACCTCGAATCAAGGTGATTTGAGTTTGGAATACTACTTCTACATGAAGACAAAGTGGCCATTGATTGATTCAGCTCCACTCAAGGTGAATTGAGTTTGAGGTACTACTTCTACAAGCAAGACAAAGTGGCCTTTGATTCACCTCGAATCAAGGTGATTTGAGTTTGGAATACTACTTCTACATGAAGACAAAGTGGCCATTGATTGATTCACCTCCACTCAAGGTGAATTGAGTTTGAGATACTACTTCTACAAGCAAGACAAAGTGGCCATTGATTGATTCACCTCCACTCAAGGTGAATTGAGTTTGAGATATTACTTCTGCAAGCAAGACAAAGTGGCCATTGATTCACCTAGAGTCAAGGTGATTTGAGTTTGGAATACTACTTCTACATGAAGACAAAGTGGCCATTGATTGATTCACCTCCACTCAAGGTGAATTGAGTTTGAGATACTACTTCTGCAAGCAAGACAAAGTGGCCTTTGATTCACCTCGAATCAAGGTGATTTGAGTTTGGAATACTACTTCTAGATGAAGACAAAGTGGCCATTGATTGATTCACCTCCACTCAAGGTGAATTGAGTTTGAGATACTACTTCTGCAAGCAAGACAAAGTGGCCTTTGATTCACCTCGAATCAAGGTGATTTGAGTTTGGAATACTACTTCTACATGAAGACAAAGTGGCCATTGATTGATTCACCTCCACTCAAGGTGAATTGAGTTTGAGGTACTACTTCTACAAGCAAGACAAAGTGGCCTTTGATTCACCTCGAATCAAGGTGATTTGAGTTTGGAAAACTACTTCTACATGAAGACAAAGTGGCCATTGATTGATTCACCTCCACTCAAGGTGAATTGAGTTTGAGATACTACTTCTGCAAGCAAGACAAAGTGGCCTTTGATTCACCTCGAATCAAGGTGATTTGAGTTTGGAATACTACTTCTACATGAAGACAAAGTGGCCATTGATTGATTCACCTCCACTCAAGGTGAATTGAGTTTGAGATACTACTTCTACAAGCAAGACAAAGTGGCCATTGATTGATTCACCTCCACTCAAGGTGAATTGAGTTTGAGATACTACTTCTGCAAGCAAGACAAAGTGGCCATTGATTCACCTCGAATCAAGGTGATTTGAGTTTGGAATACTACTTCTACATGAAGACAAACTGGCCATTGATTGATTCACCTCCACTCAAGGTGAATTGACTTTGAAATACTACTTCTACAAGCAAGACAAAGTGGCCATTGATTCACCTCGAATCAACGTGATTTGAGTTTGGAATACTACTTCTACATGAAGACAAAGTGGCCTTTGATTCACCTCGAATCAAGGTGATTTGAGTTTGGAATACTACTTCTACATGAAGACAAAGTGGCCATTGATTGATACACCTCCACTCAAGGTGAATTGAGTTTGAGGTACTACTTCTACAAGCAAGACAAAGTGGCCTTTGATTCACCTCGAATCAAGGTGATTTGAGTTTGGAAAACTACTTCTACATGAAGACAAAGTGGCCATTGATTGATTCACCTCCACTCAAGGTGAATTGAGTTTGAGATACTACTTCTGCAAGCAAGACAAAGTGGCCTTTGATTCACCTCGAATCAAGGTGATTTGAGTTTGGAATACTACTTCTACATGAAGACAAAGTGGCCATTGATTGATTCACCTCCACTCAAGGTGAATTGAGTTTGAGATACTACTTCTACAAGCAGGACAAAGTGGCCATTGATTGATTCACCTCCACTCAAGGTGAATTGAGTTTGAGGTACTACTTCTACAAGCAAGACAAAGTGGCCTTTGATTCACCTCGAATCAAGGTGATTTGAGTTTGGAATACTACTTCTACATGAAGACAAAGTGGCCATTGATTGATACACCTCCACTCAAGGTGAATTGAGTTTGAGGTACTACTTCTACAAGCAAGACAAAGTGGCCTTTGATTCACCTCGAATCAAGGTGATTTGAGTTTAGAAAACTACTTCTACATGAAGACAAAGTGGCCATTGATTGATTCAGCTCCACTCAAGGTGAATTGAGTTTGAGGTACTACTTCTACAAGCAAGACAAAGTGGCCTTTGATTCACCTCGAATCAAGGTGATTTGAGTTTGGAATACTACTTCTACATGAAGACAAAGTGGCCATTGATTGATTCACCTCCACTCATGGTGAATTGAGTTTGAGATACTACTTCTACAAGGAAGACAAAGTGGCCATTGATTGATTCACCTCCACTCAAGGTGAATTGAGTTTGAGGTACTACTTCTACAAGCAAGACAAAGTGGCCTTTGATTCACCTCGAATCAAGGTGATTTGAGTTTGGAATACTACTTCTACATGAAGACAAAATGGCCATTGATTGATTCACCTCCACTCAAGGTGAATTGAGTTTGAGGTACTACTTCTACAAGCAAGACAAAGTGGCCTTTGATTCACCTCGAATCAAGGTGATTTGAGTTTGGAATACTACTTCTACATGAAGACAAAGTGGCCATTGATTGATTCACCTCCACTCAAGGTGAATTGAGTTTGAGGTACTACTTCTACAAGCAAGACAAAGTGGCCTTTGATTCACCTCAAATCAAGGTGATTTGAGTTTGGAATACTACTTCTACATGAAGACAAAGTGGCCATTGATTGATTCACCTCCACTCAAGGTGAAATGAGTTTCAGATACTACTTCTCCAAGCAAGACAAAGTGGCCATTGATTGATTCACCTCCACTCAAGGTGAATTGAGTTTGAGATACTACTTCTACAAGCAAGACAAAGTGGCCATTGATTCACCTCGAATCAAGGTGATTTGAGTTTGGAATACTACTTCTACATGAAGACAAAGTGGCCACTGATTGATACACCTCCACTCAAGGTGAATTGAGTTTGAGGTACTACTTCTACAAGCAAGACAAAGTGGCCTTTGATTCACCTCGAATCAAGGTGATTTGAGTTTGGAATACTACTTCTACATGAAGACAAAGTGACCATTGATTGATTCACCTCCACTCAAGGTGAATTGAGTTTGAGATATAACTTCTACAAGCAAGACAAAGTGGCCATTGATTGATTCACCTCCACTCAAGGTGAATTGAGTTTGAGATACTACTTCTACAAGCAAGACAAAGTGGCCATTGATTCACCTCGAATCAAGGTGATTTGAGTTTGGAATACTACTTCTACATGAAGACAAACTGGCCATTGATTGATTCACCTCCACTCAAGGTGAATTGAGTTTGAGGTACTACTTCTACAAGCAAGACAAAGTGGCCTTTGATTCACCTCGAATCAAGGTGATTTGAGATTGGAATACTACTTCTACATGAAGACAAAGTGGCCATTGATTGATTCACCTCCACTCAAGGTGAATTGAGTTTGAGGTACTACTTCTACAAGCAAGACAAAGTGGCCTTTGATTCACCTCGAATCAAGGTGATTTGAGTTTGGAATACTACTTCTACATGAAGACAAAGTGGCCATTGATTGATTCACCTCCACTCAAGGTGAATTGAGTTTGAGATACTACTTCTCCAAGCAAGACAAAGTGGCCTTTGATTCACCTCGAATTAAGGTGATTTGAGTTTGGAATACTACTTCTACATGAAGACAAAGTGGCCATTGATTGATACACCTCCACTCAAGGTGAATTGAGTTTGAGGTACTACTTCTACAAGCAAGACAAAGTGGCCTTTGATTCACCTCCACTCAAGGTGAATTGAGTTTGAGATACTACTTATTCAAGCAAGACAACGTGGCCATTGATTGATTCACCTCCACTCAAGGTGAATTGAGTTTGAGATACTACTTCTCCAAGCAAGACAAAGTGGCCTTTGATTCACCTCGAATTAAGGTGATTTGAGTTTGGAATACTACTTCTACATGAAGACAAAGTGGCCATTGATTGATACACCTCCACTCAAGGTGAATTGAGTTTGAGGTACTACTTCTGCAAGCAAGAGAAAGTGGCCTTTGATTCACCTCCACTCAAGGTGAATTGAGTTTGAGATACTACTTATTCAAGCAAGACAAAGTGGCCATTGATTGATTCACCTCCACTCAAGGTGAATTGAGTTTGAGATACTACTTCTCCAAGCAAGACAAAGTGGCCTTTGATTCACCTCGAATTAAGGTGATTTGAGTTTCGAATACTACTTCTACATGAAGACAAAGTGGCCATTGATTGATACACCTCCACTCAAGGTGAATTGAGTTTGAGATACTACTTCTCCAAGCAAGACAAAGTGGCCTTCGATTCACCTCCAATTAAGGTGATTTGAGTTTGGAATACTACTTCTACATGAAGACAAACTGGCCATTGATTGATTCACCTCCACTCAAGGTGAATTGAGTTTGAGATACTACTTCTACAAGCAAGACAAAGTGGCCTTTGATTCACCTCGAATCAAGGTGATTTGAGTTTGGAATACTACTTCTACATGAAGACAAAGTGGCCATTGATTGATTCACCTCCACTCAAGGTGAATTGAGCTTGAGATACTACTTCTACAAGCAAGACAAAGTGGCCTTTGATTCACCTCGCATCAAGGTGATTTGAGTTTGGAATACTACTTCTACATGAAGACAAAGTGGCCATTGATTGATTCACCTCCACTCAAGGTGAATTGAGTTTGAGGTACTACTTCTACAAGCAAGACAAAGTGGCCTTTGATTCACCTCGAATCAAGGTGAATTGAGTTTGAGATACTACTTCTCCAAGCAAGACAAAGTGGCCATTGATTGATTCACCTCCACTCAAGGTGAATTGAGTTTGAGATACTACTTCTACAAGCAAGACAAAGTGGCCATTGATTCACCTCGAATCAAGGTGATTTGAGTTTGGAATACTACTTCTACATGAAGACAAAGTGGCCACTGATTGATACACCTCCACTCAAGGTGAATTGAGTTTGAGGTACTACTTCTACAAGCAAGACAAAGTGGCCTTTGATTCACCTCGAATCAAGGTGATTTGAGTTTGGAATACTACTTCTACATGAAGACAAAGTGACCATTGATTGATTCACCTCCACTCAAGGTGAATTGAGTTTGAGATATTACTTCTACAAGCAAGACAAAGTGGCCATTGATTGATTCACCTCCACTCAAGGTGAATTGAGTTTGACATACTACTTCTACAAGCAAGACAAAGTGGCCATTGATTCACCTCGAATCAAGGTGATTTGAGTTTGGAATACTACTTCTACATGAAGACAAACTGGCCATTGATTGATTCACCTCCACTCAAGGTGAATTGAGTTTGAGGTACTACTTCTACAAGCAAGACAAAGTGGCCTTTGATTCACCTCGAATCAAGGTGATTTGAGTTTGGAATACTACTTCTACATGAAGACAAAGTGGCCATTGATTGATTCACCTCCACTCAAGGTGAATTGAGTTTGAGATACTACTTCTCCAAGCAAGACAAAGTGGCCTTTGATTCACCTCGAATTAAGGTGATTTGAGTTTGGAATACTACTTCTACATGAAGACAAAGTGGCCATTGATTGATACACCTCCACTCAAGGTGAATTGAGTTTGAGGTACTACTTCTACAAGCAAGACAAAGTGGCCTTTGATTCACCTCCACTCAAGGTGAATTGAGTTTGAGATACTACTTATTCAAGCAAGACAACGTGGCCATTGATTGATTCACCTCCACTCAAGGTGAATTGAGTTTGAGATACTACTTCTCCAAGCAAGACAAAGTGGCCTTTGATTCACCTCGAATTAAGGTGATTTGAGTTTGGAATACTACTTCTACATGAAGACAAAGTGGCCATTGATTGATACACCTCCACTCAAGGTGAATTGAGTTTGAGGTACTACTTCTGCAAGCAAGAGAAAGTGGCCTTTGATTCACCTCCACTCAAGGTGAATTGAGTTTGAGATACTACTTATTCAAGCAAGACAAAGTGGCCATTGATTGATTCACCTCCACTCAAGGTGAATTGAGTTTGAGATACTACTTCTCCAAGCAAGACAAAGTGGCCTTTGATTCACCTCGAATTAAGGTGATTTGAGTTTCGAATACTACTTCTACATGAAGACAAAGTGGCCATTGATTGATACACCTCCACTCAAGGTGAATTGAGTTTGAGATACTACTTCTCCAAGCAAGACAAAGTGGCCTTCGATTCACCTCCAATTAAGGTGATTTGAGTTTGGAATACTACTTCTACATGAAGACAAACTGGCCATTGATTGATTCACCTCCACTCAAGGTGAATTGAGTTTGAGATACTACTTCTACAAGCAAGACAAAGTGGCCTTTGATTCACCTCGAATCAAGGTGATTTGAGTTTGGAATACTACTTCTACATGAAGACAAAGTGGCCATTGATTGATTCACCTCCACTCAAGGTGAATTGAGCTTGAGATACTACTTCTACAAGCAAGACAAAGTGGCCTTTGATTCACCTCGCATCAAGGTGATTTGAGTTTGGAATACTACTTCTACATGAAGACAAAGTGGCCATTGATTGATTCACCTCCACTCAAGGTGAATTGAGTTTGAGATATTACTTCTACAAGCAAGACAAAGTGGCCATTGATTGATTCACCTCCACTCAAGGTGAATTGAGTTTGACATACTACTTCTCCAAGCAAGACAAAGTGGCCATTGATTGATTCACCTCCACTCAAGGTGAATTGAGTTTGAGATACTACTTCTACAAGCAAGACAAAGTGGCCATTGATTCACCTCGAATCAAGGTGATTTGAGTTTGGAATACTACTTCTACATGAAGACAAAGTGACCATTGATTGATTCACCTCCACTCAAGGTGAATTGAGTTTGAGATATTACTTCTACAAGCAAGACAAAGTGGCCATTGATTGATTCACCTCCACTCAAGGTGAATTGAGTTTGACATACTACTTCTACAAGCAAGACAAAGTGGCCATTGATTCACCTCGAATCAAGGTGATTTGAGTTTGGAATACTACTTCTACATGAAGACAAACTGGCCATTGATTGATTCACCTCCACTCAAGGTGAATTGAGTTTGAGGTACTACTTCTACAAGCAAGACAAAGTGGCCTTTGATTCACCTCGAATCAAGGTGATTTGAGTTTGGAATACTACTTCTACATGAAGACAAAGTGGCCATTGATTGATTCACCTCCACTCAAGGTGAATTGAGTTTGAGATACTACTTCTCCAAGCAAGACAAAGTGGCCTTTGATTCACCTCGAATTAAGGTGATTTGAGTTTGGAATACTACTTCTACATGAAGACAAAGTGGCCATTGATTGATACACCTCCACTCAAGGTGAATTGAGTTTGAGGTACTACTTCTACAAGCAAGACAAAGTGGCCTTTGATTCACCTCCACTCAAGGTGAATTGAGTTTGAGATACTACTTATTCAAGCAAGACAACGTGGCCATTGATTGATTCACCTCCACTCAAGGTGAATTGAGTTTGAGATACTACTTCTCCAAGCAAGACAAAGTGGCCTTTGATTCACCTCGAATTAAGGTGATTTGAGTTTGGAATACTACTTCTACATGAAGACAAAGTGGCCATTGATTGATACACCTCCACTCAAGGTGAATTGAGTTTGAGGTACTACTTCTGCAAGCAAGAGAAAGTGGCCTTTGATTCACCTCCACTCAAGGTGAATTGAGTTTGAGATACTACTTATTCAAGCAAGACAAAGTGGCCATTGATTGATTCACCTCCACTCAAGGTGAATTGAGTTTGAGATACTACTTCTCCAAGCAAGACAAAGTGGCCTTTGATTCACCTCGAATTAAGGTGATTTGAGTTTCGAATACTACTTCTACATGAAGACAAAGTGGCCATTGATTGATACACCTCCACTCAAGGTGAATTGAGTTTGAGATACTACTTCTCCAAGCAAGACAAAGTGGCCTTCGATTCACCTCCAATTAAGGTGATTTGAGTTTGGAATACTACTTCTACATGAAGACAAACTGGCCATTGATTGATTCACCTCCACTCAAGGTGAATTGAGTTTGAGATACTACTTCTACAAGCAAGACAAAGTGGCCTTTGATTCACCTCGAATCAAGGTGATTTGAGTTTGGAATACTACTTCTACATGAAGACAAAGTGGCCATTGATTGATTCACCTCCACTCAAGGTGAATTGAGCTTGAGATACTACTTCTACAAGCAAGACAAAGTGGCCTTTGATTCACCTCGCATCAAGGTGATTTGAGTTTGGAATACTACTTCTACATGAAGACAAAGTGGCCATTGATTGATTCACCTCCACTCAAGGTGAATTGAGTTTGAGGTACTACTTCTACAAGCAAGACAAAGTGGCCTTTGATTCACCTCGAATCAAGGTGAATTGAGTTTGAGATACTACTTCTCCAAGCAAGACAAAGTGGCCATTGATTGATTCACCTCCACTCAAGGTGAATTGAGTTTGAGATACTACTTCTACAAGCAAGACAAAGTGGCCATTGATTCACCTCGAATCAAGGTGATTTGAGTTTGGAATACTACTTCTACATGAAGACAAAGTGGCCACTGATTGATACACCTCCACTCAAGGTGAATTGAGTTTGAGGTACTACTTCTACAAGCAAGACAAAGTGGCCTTTGATTCACCTCGAATCAAGGTGATTTGAGTTTGGAATACTACTTCTACATGAAGACAAAGTGACCATTGATTGATTCACCTCCACTCAAGGTGAATTGAGTTTGAGATATTACTTCTACAAGCAAGACAAAGTGGCCATTGATTGATTCACCTCCACTCAAGGTGAATTGAGTTTGACATACTACTTCTACAAGCAAGACAAAGTGGCCATTGATTCACCTCGAATCAAGGTGATTTGAGTTTGGAATACTACTTCTACATGAAGACAAACTGGCCATTGATTGATTCACCTCCACTCAAGGTGAATTGAGTTTGAGGTACTACTTCTACAAGCAAGACAAAGTGGCCTTTGATTCACCTCGAATCAAGGTGATTTGAGATTGGAATACTACTTCTACATGAAGACAAAGTGGCCATTGATTGATTCACCTCCACTCAAGGTGAATTGAGTTTGAGGTACTACTTCTACAAGCAAGACAAAGTGGCCTTTGATTCACCTCGAATCAAGGTGATTTGAGTTTGGAATACTACTTCTACATGAAGACAAAGTGGCCATTGATTGATTCACCTCCACTCAAGGTGAATTGAGTTTGAGATACTACTTCTCCAAGCAAGACAAAGTGGCCTTTGATTCACCTCGAATTAAGGTGATTTGAGTTTGGAATACTACTTCTACATGAAGACAAAGTGGCCATTGATTGATACACCTCCACTCAAGGTGAATTGAGTTTGAGGTACTACTTCTACAAGCAAGACAAAGTGGCCTTTGATTCACCTCGAATCAAGGTGAATTGAGCTTGAGATACTACTTCTCCAAGCAAGACAAAGTGGCCTTTGATTCACCTCGAATTAAGGTGATTTGAGTTTGGAATACTACTTCTACATGAAGACAAAGTGGCCATTGATTGATACACCTCCACTCAAGGTGAATTGAGTTTGAGGTACTACTTCTCCAAGCAAGACAAAGTGGCCGCCGATTCACCTCCAATTAAGGTGATTTGAGTTTGGAATACTACTTCTTCATGAAGACAAACTGGCCATTGATTGATTCACCTCCACTCAAGGTGAATTGAGTTTGAGATACTACTTCTACAAGCAAGACAAAGTGGCCTTTGATTCACCTCGAATCAAGGTGATTTGAGTTTGGAATACTACTTCTACATGAAGACAAAGTGGCCATTGATTGATTCACCTCCACTCAAGGTGAATTGAGCTTGAGATACTACTTCTACAAGCAAGACAAAGTGGCCTTTGATTCACCTCGAATCAAGGTGATTTGAGTTTGGAATACTACTTCTACATGAAGACAAAGTGGCCATTGATTGATTCACCTCCACTCAAGGTGAATTGAGTTTGAGATACTACTTCTCCAAACAAGACAAAGTGGCCATTGATTGATTCACCTCCACTCAAGGTGAATTGAGTTTGAGATACTACTTCTACAAGCAAGACAAAGTGGCCATTGATTCACCTCGAATCAAGGTGATTTGAGTTTGGAATACTACTTCTACATGAAGACAAAGTGGCCACTGATTGATACACCTCCACTCAAGGTGAATTGAGTTTGAGGTACTACTTCTACAAGCAAGACAAAATGGCCTTTGATTCACCTCGAATCAAGGTGATTTGAGTTTGGAATACTACTTCTACATGAAGACAAAGTGACCATTGATTGATTCACCTCCACTCAAGGTGAATTGAGTTTGAGATACTACTTCTCCAAGCAAGACAAAGTGGCCATTGATTGATTCACCTCCACTCAAGGTGAATTGAGTTTGAGATACTACTTCTACAAGCAAGACAAAGTGGCCATTGATTCACCTCGAATCAAGGTGATTTGAGTTTGGAATACTACTTCTACATGAAGACAAAGTGGCCATTGATTGATTCACCTCCACTCAAGGTGAATTGAGTTGGAGATACTACTTCTCCAAGCAAGACAAAGTGGCCATTGATTGATTCACCTCCACTCAAGGTGAATTGAGTTTGACATACTACTTCTACAAGCAAGACAAAGTGGCCATTGATTCACCTCGAATCAAGGTGATTTGAGTTTGGAATACTACTTCTACATGAAGACAAACTGGCCATTGATTGATTCACCTCCACTCAAGGTGAATTGAGTTTGAGGTACTACTTCTACAAGCAAGACAAAGTGGCCTTTGATTCACCTCGAATCAAGGTGATTTGAGTTTGGAATACTACTTCTACATGAAGACAAAGTGACCATTGATTGATTCACCTCCACTCAAGGTGAATTGAGTTTGAGATATTACTTCTACAAGCAAGACAAAGTGGCCATTGATTGATTCACCTCCACTCAAGGTGAATTGAGTTTGAGATACTACTTCTCCAAGCAAGACAAAGTGGCCTTTGATTCACCTCGAATCAAGGTGATTTGAGTTTGGAATACTACTTCTACATGAAGACAAAGTGGCCATTGATTGATTCACCTCCACTCAAGGTGAATTGAGTTTGAGATACTACTTCTCCAAACAAGACAAAGTGGCCATTGATTGATTCACCTCCACTCAAGGTGAATTGAGTTTGAGATACTACTTCTACAAGCAAGACAAAGTGGCCATTGATTCACCTCGAATCAAGGTGATTTGAGTTTGGAATACTACTTCTACATGAAGACAAAGTGGCCACTGATTGATACACCTCCACTCAAGGTGAATTGAGTTTGAGGTACTACTTCTACAAGCAAGACAAAGTGGCCTTTGATTCACCTCGAATCAAGGTGATTTGAGTTTGGAATACTACTTCTACATGAAGACAAAGTGACCATTGATTGATTCACCTCCACTCAAGGTGAATTGAATTTGAGATACTACTTCTCCAAGCAAGACAAAGTGGCCATTGATTGATTCACCTCCACTCAAGGTGAATTGAGTTTGAGATACTACTTCTACAAGCAAGACAAAGTGGCCATTGATTCACCTCGAATCAAGGTGATTTGAGTTTGGAATACTACTTCTACATGAAGACAAAGTGGCCACTGATTGATACACCTCCACTCAAGGTGAATTGAGTTTGAGGTACTACTTCTACAAGCAAGACAAAGTGGCCTTTGATTCACCTCGAATCAAGGTGATTTGAGTTTGGAATACTACTTCTACATGAAGACAAAGTGACCATTGATTGATTCACCTCCACTCAAGGTGAATTGAGTTTGAGATATTACTTCTACAAGCAAGACAAAGTGGCCATTGATTGATTCACCTCCACTCAAGGTGAATTGAGTTTGAGATACTACTTCTCCAAGCAAGACAAAGTGGCCTTTGATTCACCTCGAATTAAGGTGATTTGAGTTTGGAATACTACTTCTACATGAAGACAAAGTGGCCATTGATTGATTCACCTCCACTCAAGGTGAATTGAGTTTGAGATACTACTTCTACAAGCAAGACAAAGTGGCCTTTGATTCACCTGGCATCAAGGTGATTTGAGTTTGGAATACTACTTCTACATGAAGACAAAGTGGCCATTGATTGATTCACCTCCACTCAAGGTGAATTGAGTTTGAGATACTACTTCTACAAGCAAGACAAAGTGGCCTTTGATTCACCTCGAATCAAGGTGATTTGAGTTTGGAATACTACTTCTACATGAAGACAAAGTGGCCATTGATTGATTCACCTCCACTCAAGGTGAATTGAGTTTGAGATACTACTTCTCCAAGCAAGACAAAGTGGCCATTGATTGATTCACCTCCACTCAAGGTGAATTGAGTTTGAGATACTACTTCTACAAGCAAGACAAAGTGGCCATTGATTCACCTCGAATCAAGGTGATTTGAGTTTGGAATACTACTTCTACATGAAGACAAAGTGGCCACTGATTGATACACCTCCACTCAAGGTGAATTGAGTTTGAGGTACTACTTCTACAAGCAAGACAAAGTGGCCTTTGATTCACCTCGAATCAAGGTGATTTGAGTTTGGAATACTACTTCTACATGAAGACAAAGTGGCCATTGATTGATTCACCTCCACTCAAGGTGAATTGAGTTTGAGATATTACTTCTACAAGCAAGACAAAGTGGCCATTGATTGATTCACCTCCACTCAAGGTGAATTGAGTTTGAGATACTACTTCTACAAGCAAGACAAAGTGGCCATTGATTCACCTCGAATCAAGGTGATTTGAGTTTGGAATACTACTTCTACATGAAGACAAACTGGCCATTGATTGATTCACCTCCACTCAAGGTGAATTGAGTTTGAGGTACTACTTCTACAAGCAAGACAAAGTGGCCTTTGATTCACCTCGAATCAAGGTGATTTGAGATTGGAATACTACTTCTACATGAAGACAAAGTGGCCATTGATTGATTCACCTCCACTCAAGGTGAATTGAGTTTGAGGTACTACTTCTACAAGCAAGACAAAGTGGCCTTTGATTCACCTCGAATCAAGGTGATTTGAGTTTGGAATACTACTTCTACATGAAGACAAAGTGGCCATTGATTGATTCACCTCCACTCAAGGTGAATTGAGTTTGAGATACTACTTCTCCAAGCAAGACAAAGTGGCCTTTGATTCACCTCGAATTAAGGTGATTTGAGTTTGGAATACTACTTCTACATGAAGACAAAGTGGCCATTGATTGATACACCTCCACTCAAGGTGAATTGAGTTTGAGGTACTACTTCTACAAGCAAGACAAAGTGGCCTTTGATTCACCTCCACTCAAGGTGAATTGAGTTTGAGATACTATTTATTCAAGCAAGACAAAGTGGCCATTGATTGATTCACCTCCACTCAAGGTGAATTGAGCTTGAGATACTACTTCTCCAAGCAAGACAAAGTGGCCTTTGATTCACCTCGAATTAAGGTGATTTGAGTTTGGAATACTACTTCTACATGAAGACAAAGTGGCCATTGATTGATACACCTCCACTCAAGGTGAATTGAGTTTGAGGTACTACTTCTCCAAGCAAGACAAAGTGGCCGCCGATTCACCTCCAATTAAGGTGATTTGAGTTTGGAATACTACTTCTACATGAAGACAAACTGGCCATTGATTGATTCACCTCCACTCAAGGTGAATTGAGTTTGAGATACTACTTCTACAAGCAAGACAAAGTGGCCTTTGATTCACCTCGAATCAAGGTGATTTGAGTTTGGAATACTACTTCTACATGAAGACAAAGTGGCCATTGATTGATTCACCTCCACTCAAGGTGAATTGAGCTTGAGATACTACTTCTACAAGCAAGACAAAGTGGCCTTTGATTCACCTCGAATCAAGGTGATTTGAGTTTGGAATACTACTTCTACATGAAGACAAAGTGGCCATTGATTGATTCACCTCCACTCAAGGTGAATTGAGTTTGAGATACTACTTCTCCAAACAAGACAAAGTGGCCATTGATTGATTCACCTCCACTCAAGGTGAATTGAGTTTGAGATACTACTTCTACAAGCAAGACAAAGTGGCCATTGATTCACCTCGAATCAAGGTGATTTGAGTTTGGAATACTACTTCTACATGAAGACAAAGTGGCCACTGATTGATACACCTCCACTCAAGGTGAATTGAGTTTGAGGTACTACTTCTACAAGCAAGACAAAGTGGCCTTTGATTCACCTCGAATCAAGGTGATTTGAGTTTGGAATACTACTTCTACATGAAGACAAAGTGACCATTGATTGATTCACCTCCACTCAAGGTGAATTGAGTTTGAGATACTACTTCTCCAAGCAAGACAAAGTGGCCATTGATTGATTCACCTCCACTCAAGGTGAATTGAGTTTGAGATACTACTTCTACAAGCAAGACAAAGTGGCCATTGATTCACCTCGAATCAAGGTGATTTGAGTTTGGAATACTACTTCTACATGAAGACAAAGTGGCCACTGATTGATACACCTCCACTCAAGGTGAATTGAGTTTGAGGTACTACTTCTACAAGCAAGACAAAGTGGCCTTTGATTCACCTCGAATCAAGGTGATTTGAGTTTGGAATACTACTTCTACATGAAGACAAAGTGACCATTGATTGATTCACCTCCACTCAAGGTGAATTGAGTTTGAGATATTACTTCTACAAGCAAGACAAAGTGGCCATTGATTGATTCACCTCCACTCAAGGTGAATTGAGTTTGAGATACTACTTCTCCAAGCAAGACAAAGTGGCCTTTGATTCACCTCGAATTAAGGTGATTTGAGTTTGGAATACTACTTCTACATGAAGACAAAGTGGCCATTGATTGATACACCTCCACTCAAGGTGAATTGAGTTTGAGATACTACTTCTCCGAGCAAGACAAAGTGGCCTTCGATTCACCTGGCATCAAGGTGATTTGAGTTTGGAATACTACTTCTACATGAAGACAAACTGGCCATTGATTGATTCACCTCCACTCAAGGTGAATTGAGTTTGAGATACTACTTCTACAAGCAAGACAAAGTGGCCATTGATTGATTCACCTCCACTCAAGGTGAATTGAGTTTGAGATACTACTTCTACAAGCAAGACAAAGTGGCCATTGATTCACCTCGAATCAAGGTGATTTGAGTTTGGAATACTACTTCTACATGAAGACAAAGTGGCCACTGATTGATACACCTCCACTCAAGGTGAATTGAGTTTGAGGTACTACTTCTACAAGCAAGACAAAGTGGCCTTTGATTCACCTCGAATCAAGGTGATTTGAGTTTGGAATACTACTTCTACATGAAGACAAAGTGACCATTGATTGATTCACCTCCACTCAAGGTGAATTGAGTTTGAGATATTACTTCTACAAGCAAGACAAAGTGGCCATTGATTGATTCACCTCCACTCAAGGTGAATTGAGTTTGAGATACTACTTCTACAAGCAAGACAAAGTGGCCATTGATTCACCTCGAATCAAGGTGATTTGAGTTTGGAATACTACTTCTACATGAAGACAAACTGGCCATTGATTGATTCACCTCCACTCAAGGTGAATTGAGTTTGAGGTACTACTTCTACAAGCAAGACAAAGTGGCCTTTGATTCACCTCGAATCAAGGTGATTTGAGATTGGAATACTACTTCTACATGAAGACAAAGTGGCCATTGATTGATTCACCTCCACTCAAGGTGAATTGAGTTTGAGGTACTACTTCTACAAGCAAGACAAAGTGGCCTTTGATTCACCTCGAATCAAGGTGATTTGAGTTTGGAATACTACTTCTACATGAAGACAAAGTGGCCATTGATTGATTCACCTCCACTCAAGGTGAATTGAGTTTGAGATACTACTTCTCCAAGCAAGACAAAGTGGCCTTTGATTCACCTCGAATTAAGGTGATTTGAGTTTGGAATACTACTTCTACATGAAGACAAAGTGGCCATTGATTGATACACCTCCACTCAAGGTGAATTGAGTTTGAGGTACTACTTCTACAAGCAAGACAAAGTGGCCTTTGATTCACCTCCACTCAAGGTGAATTGAGTTTGAGATACTACTTATTCAAGCAAGACAAAGTGGCCATTGATTGATTCACCTCCACTCAAGGTGAATTGAGTTTGAGATACTACTTCTCCAAGCAAGACAAAGTGGCCTTTGATTCACCTCGAATTAAGGTGATTTGAGTTTGGAATACTACTTCTACATGAAGACAAAGTGGCCATTGATTGATACACCTCCACTCAAGGTGAATTGAGTTTGAGGTACTACTTCTGCAAGCAAGAGAAAGTGGCCTTTGATTCACCTCCACTCAAGGTGAATTGAGTTTGAGATACTAGTTATTCAAGCAAGACAAAGTGGCCATTGATTGATTCACCTCCACTCAAGGTGAATTGAGTTTGAGATACTACTTCTACAAGCAAGACAAAGTGGCCTTTGATTCACCTCGAATTAAGGTGATTTGAGTTTGGAATACTACTTCTACATGAAGACAAAGTGGCCATTGATTGATACACCTCCAGTCAAGGTGAATTGAGTTTGAGGTACTACTTCTCCAAGCAAGACAAAGTGGCCTTCGATTCACCTCCAATTAAGGTGATTTGAGTTTGGAATACTACTTCTACATGAAGACAAACTGGCCATTGATTGATTCACCTCCACTCAAGGTGAATTGAGTTTGAGATACTACTTCTACAAGCAAGACAAAGTGGCCTTTGATTCACCTCGAATCAAGGTGATTTGAGTTTGGAATACTACTTCTACATGAAGACAAAGTGGCCATTGATTGATTCACCTCCACTCAAGGTGAATTGAGTTTGAGATACTACTTCTCCAAGCAAGACAAAGTGGCCTTTGATTCACCTCGAATCAAGGTGATTTGAGTTTGGAATACTACTTCTACATGAAGACAAAGTGGCCATTGATTGATACACCTCCACTCAAGGTGAATTGAGTTTGAGGTACTACTTCTACAAGCAAGAGAAAGTGGCCTTTGATTCACCTCCACTCAAGGTGAATTGAGTTTGAGATACTACTTATTCAAGCAAGACAAAGTGGCCATTGATTGATTCACCTCCACTCAAGGTGAATTGAGTTTGAGATACTACTTCTCCAAGCAAGACAAAGTGGCCTTTGATTCACCTCGAATTAAGGTGATTTGAGTTTGGAATACTACTTCTACATGAAGACAAAGTGGCCATTGATTGATACACCTCCACTCAAGGTGAATTGAGTTTGAGGTACTACTTCTGCAAGCAAGAGAAAGTGGCCTTTGATTCACCTCCACTCAAGGTGAATTGAGTTTGAGATACTAGTTATTCAAGCAAGACAAAGTGGCCATTGATTGATTCACCTCCACTCAAGGTGAATTGAGTTTGAGATACTACTTCTCCAAGCAAGACAAAGTGGCCTTTGATTCACCTCGAATTAAGGTGATTTGAGTTTGGAATACTACTTCTACATGAAGACAAAGTGGCCATTGATTGATACACCTCCACTCAAGGTGAATTGAGTTTGAGGTACTACTTCTACAAGCAAGACAAAGTGGCCTTTGATTCACCTCGAATCAAGGTGATTTGAGTTTGGAATACTACTTCTACATGAAGACAAAGTGGCCATTGATTGATTCACCTCCACTCAAGGTGAATTGAGTTGGAGATACTACTTCTCCAAGCAAGACAAAGTGGCCATTGATTGATTCACCTCCACTCAAGGTGAATTGAGTTTGAGATACTACTTCTACAAGCAAGACAAAGTGGCCATTGATTCACCTCGAATCAAGGTGATTTGAGTTTGGAATACTACTTCTACATGAAGACAAAGTGGCCATTGATTGATACACCTCCACTCAAGGTGAATTGAGTTTGAGGTACTACTTGTACAAGCAAGACAAAGTGGCCTTTGATTCACCTCCACTCAAGGTGAATTGAGTTTGGGATACTACTTATTCAAGCAAGACAAAGTGGCCATTGATTGATTCACCTCCACTCAAGGTGAATTGAGTTTGAGATACTACTTCTCCAAGCAAGACAAAGTGGCCTTTGATTCACCTCGAATTAAGGTGATTTGAGTTTGGAATACTACTTCTACATGAAGACAAAGTGGCCATTGATTGATACACCTCCACTCAAGGTGAATTGAGTTTGAGGTACTACTTCTGCAAGCAAGAGAAAGTGGCCTTTGATTCACCTCCACTCAAGGTGAATTGAGTTTGAGATACTAGTTATTCAAGCAAGACAAAGTGGCCATTGATTGATTCACCTCCACTCAAGGTGAATTGAGTTTGAGATACTACTTCTCCAAGCAAGACAAAGTGGCCTTTGATTCACCTCGAATTAAGGTGATTTGAGTTTGGAATACTACTTCTACATGAAGACAAAGTGGCCATTGATTGATACACCTCCACTCAAGGTGAATTGAGTTTGAGGTACTACTTCTGCAAGCAAGAGAAAGTGGCCTTTGATTCACCTCCACTCAAGGTGAATTGAGTTTGAGATACTAGTTATTCAAGCAAGACAAAGTGGCCATTGATTGATTCACCTCCACTCAAGGTGAATTGAGTTTGAGATACTACTTCTCCAAGCAAGACAAAGTGGCCTTTGATTCACCTCGAATCAAGGTGATTTGAGATTGGAATACTACTTCTACATGAAGACAAAGTGGCCATTGATTGATTCACCTCCACTCAAGGTGAATTGAGTTTGAGGTACTACTTCTACAAGCAAGACAAAGTGGCCTTTGATTCACCTCGAATCAAGGTGATTTGAGTTTGGAATACTACTTCTACATGAAGACAAAGTGGCCATTGATTGATTCACCTCCACTCAAGGTGAATTGAGTTGGAGATACTACTTCTCCAAGCAAGACAAAGTGGCCATTGATTGATTCACCTCCACTCAAGGTGAATTGAGTTTGAGATACTACTTCTCCAAGCAAGACAAAGTGGCCATTGATTCACCTCGAATCAAGGTGATTTGAGTTTGGAATACTACTTCTACATGAAGACAAAGTGGCCATTGATTGATACACCTCCACTCAAGGTGAATTGAGTTTGAGGTACTACTTCTGCAAGCAAGAGAAAGTGGCCTTTGATTCACCTCCACTCAAGGTGAATTGAGTTTGAGATACTAGTTATTCAAGCAAGACAAAGTGGCCATTGATTGATTCACCTCCACTCAAGGTGAATTGAGTTTGAGATACTACTTCTCCAAGCAAGACAAAGTGGCCTTTGATTCACCTCGAATCAAGGTGATTTGAGATTGGAATACTACTTCTACATGAAGACAAAGTGGCCATTGATTGATTCACCTCCACTCAAGGTGAATTGAGTTTGAGGTACTACTTCTACAAGCAAGACAAAGTGGCCTTTGATTCACCTCGAATCAAGGTGATTTGAGTTTGGAATACTACTTCTACATGAAGACAAAGTGGCCATTGATTGATTCACCTCCACTCAAGGTGAATTGAGTTTGAGATACTACTTCTCCAAGCAAGACAAAGTGGCCATTGATTGATTCACCTCCACTCAAGGTGAATTGAGTTTGAGATACTACTTCTCCAAGCAAGACAAAGTGGCCATTGATTCACCTCGAATCAAGGTGATTTGAGTTTGGAATACTACTTCTACATGAAGACAAAGTGGCCACTGATTGATACACCTCCACTCAAGGTGAATTGAGTTTGAGGTACTACTTCTACAAGCAAGACAAAGTGGCCTTTGATTCACCTCGAATCAAGGTGATTTGAGTTTGGAATACTACTTCTACATGAAGACAAAGTGACCATTGATTGATTCACCTCCACTCAAGGTGAATTGAGTTTGAGATATTACTTCTACAAGCAAGAGAAAGTGGCCATTGATTCACCTCGAATCAAGGTGATTTGAGTTTGGAATACTACTTCTACATGAAGACAAAGTGGCCATTGATTGATTCACCTCCACTCAAGGTGAATTGAGTTGGAGATACTACTTCTCCAAGCAAGACAAAGTGGCCATTGATTGATTCACCTCCACTCAAGGTGAATTGAGTTTGAGATACTACTTCTCCAAGCAAGACAAAGTGGCCATTGATTCACCTCGAATCAAGGTGATTTGAGTTTGGAATACTACTTCTACATGAAGACAAAGTGGCCACTGATTGATACACCTCCACTCAAGGTGAATTGAGTTTGAGGTACTACTTCTCCAAGCAAGACAAAGTGGCCATTGATTGATTCACCTCCACTCAAGGTGAATTGAGTTTGAGATACTACTTCTCCAAGCAAGACAAAGTGGCCATTGATTCACCTCGAATCAAGGTGATTTGAGTTTGGAATACTACTTCTACATGAAGACAAAGTGGCCACTGATTGATACACCTCCACTCAAGGTGAATTGAGTTTGAGGTACTACTTCTACAAGCAAGACAAAGTGGCCTTTGATTCACCTCGAATCAAGGTGATTTGAGATTGGAATACTACTTCTACATGAAGACAAAGTGGCCATTGATTGATTCACCTCCACTCAAGGTGAATTGAGTTTGAGGTACTACTTCTACAAGCAAGACAAAGTGGCCTTTGATTCACCTCGAATCAAGGTGATTTGAGTTTGGAATACTACTTCTACATGAAGACAAAGTGGCCATTGATTGATTCACCTCCACTCAAGGTGAATTGAGTTGGAGATACTACTTCTCCAAGCAAGACAAAGTGGCCATTGATTGATTCACCTCCACTCAAGGTGAATTGAGTTTGAGATACTACTTCTCCAAGCAAGACAAAGTGGCCATTGATTCACCTCGAATCAAGGTGATTTGAGTTTGGAATACTACTTCTACATGAAGACAAAGTGGCCACTGATTGATACACCTCCACTCAAGGTGAATTGAGTTTGAGGTACTACTTCTACAAGCAAGACAAAGTGGCCTTTGATTCACCTCGAATCAAGGTGATTTGAGTTTGGAATACTACTTCTACATGAAGACAAACTGGCCATTGATTGATTCACCTCCACTCAAGGTGAATTGAGTTTGAGGTACTACTTCTACAAGCAAGACAAAGTGGCCTTTGATTCACCTCGAATCAAGGTGATTTGAGATTGGAATACTACTTCTACATGAAGACAAAGTGGCCATTGATTGATTCACCTCCACTCAAGGTGAATTGAGTTTGAGGTACTACTTCTACAAGCAAGACAAAGTGGCCTTTGATTCACCTCGAATCAAGGTGATTTGAGTTTGGAATACTACTTCTACATGAAGACAAAGTGGCCATTGATTGATTCACCTCCACTCAAGGTGAATTGAGTTCGAGATACTACTTCTCCAAGCAAGACAAAGTGGCCTTTGATTCACCTCGAATTAAGGTGATTTGAGTTTGGAATACTACTTCTACATGAAGACAAAGTGGCCATTGATTGATACACCTCCACTCAAGGTGAATTGAGTTTGAGGTACTACTTCTACAAGCAAGACAAAGTGGCCTTTGATTCACCTCCACTCAAGGTGAATTGAGTTTGAGATACTACTTATTCAAGCAAGACAAAGTGGCCATTGATTGATTCACCTCCACTCAAGGTGAATTGAGTTTGAGATACTACTTCTCCAAGCAAGACAAAGTGGCCTTTGATTCACCTCGAATTAAGGTGATTTGAGTTTGGAATACTACTTCTACATGAAGACAAAGTGGCCATTGATTGATACACCTCCACTCAAGGTGAATTGAGTTTGAGGTACTACTTCTGCAAGCAAGAGAAAGTGGCCTTTGATTCACCTCCACTCAAGGTGAATTGAGTTTGAGATACTACTTATTCAAGCAAGACAAAGTGGCCATTGATTGATTCACCTCCACTCAAGGTGAATTGAGTTTGAGATACTACTTCTCCAAGCAAGACAAAGTGGCCTTTGATTCACCTCGAATTAAGGTGATTTGAGTTTGGAATACTACTTCTACATGAAGACAAAGTGGCCATTGATTGATACACCTCCACTCAAGGTGAATTGAGCTTGAGGTACTACTTCTCCAAGCAAGACAAAGTGGCCTTCGATTCACCTCCAATTAAGGTGATTTGAGTTTGGAATACTACTTCTACATGAAGACAAACTGGCCATTGATTGATTCACCTCCACTCAAGGTGAATTGAGTTTGAGATACTACTTCTACAAGCAAGACAAAGTGGCCTTTGATTCACCTCGAATCAAGGTGATTTGAGTTTGGAATACTACTTCTACATGAAGACAAAGTGGCCATTGATTGATTCACCTCCACTCAAGGTGAATTGAGTTTGAGATACTACTTCTCCAAGCAAGACAAAGTGGCCTTTGATTCACCTCGAATCAAGGTGATTTGAGTTTGGAATACTACTTCTACATGAAGACAAAGTGGCCATTGATTGATACACCTCCACTCAAGGTGAATTGAGTTTGAGGTACTACTTCTACAAGCAAGACAAAGTGGCCTTTGATTCACCTCCACTCAAGGTGAATTGAGTTTGAGATACTACTTATTCAAGCAAGACAAAGTGGCCATTGATTGATTCACCTCCACTCAAGGTGAATTGAGTTTGAGATACTACTTCTCCAAGCAAGACAAAGTGGCCTTTGATTCACCTCGAATTAAGGTGATTTGAGTTTGGAATACTACTTCTACATGAAGACAAAGTGGCCATTGATTGATACACCTCCACTCAAGGTGAATTGAGTTTGAGGTACTACTTCTGCAAGCAAGAGAAAGTGGCCTTTGATTCACCTCCACTCAAGGTGAATTGAGTTTGAGATACTAGTTATTCAAGCAAGACAAAGTGGCCATTGATTGATTCACCTCCACTCAAGGTGAATTGAGTTTGAGATACTACTTCTCCAAGCAAGACAAAGTGGCCTTTGATTCACCTCGAATTAAGGTGATTTGAGTTTGGAATACTACTTCTACATGAAGACAAAGTGGCCATTGATTGATACACCTCCACTCAAGGTGAATTGAGTTTGAGGTACTACTTCTACAAGCAAGACAAAGTGGCCTTTGATTCACCTCGAATCAAGGTGATTTGAGTTTGGAATACTACTTCTACATGAAGACAAAGTGGCCATTGATTGATTCACCTCCACTCAAGGTGAATTGAGTTGGAGATACTACTTCTCCAAGCAAGACAAAGTGGCCATTGATTGATTCACCTCCACTCAAGGTGAATTGAGTTTGAGATACTACTTCTACAAGCAAGACAAAGTGGCCATTGATTCACCTCGAATCAAGGTGATTTGAGTTTGGAATACTACTTCTACATGAAGACAAAGTGGCCATTGATTGATACACCTCCACTCAAGCTGAATTGAGTTTGAGGTACTACTTCTACAAGCAAGACAAAGTGGCCTTTGATTCACCTCCACTCAAGGTGAATTGAGTTTGGGATACTACTTATTCAAGCAAGACAAAGTGGCCATTGATTGATTCACCTCCACTCAAGGTGAATTGAGTTTGAGATACTACTTCTACAAGCAAGACAAAGTGGCCTTTGATTCACCTCGAATTAAGGTGATTTGAGTTTGGAATACTACTTCTACATGAAGACAAAGTGGCCATTGATTGATACACCTCCACTCAAGGTGAATTGAGTTTGAGGTACTACTTCTGCAAGCAAGAGAAAGTGGCCTTTGATTCACCTCCACTCAAGGTGAATTGAGTTTGAGATACTAGTTATTCAAGCAAGACAAAGTGGCCATTGATTGATTCACCTCCACTCAAGGTGAATTGAGTTTGAGATACTACTTCTCCAAGCAAGACAAAGTGGCCTTTGATTCACCTCGAATTAAGGTGATTTGAGTTTGGAATACTACTTCTACATGAAGACAAAGTGGCCATTGATTGATACACCTCCACTCAAGGTGAATTGAGTTTGAGGTACTACTTCTACAAGCAAGACAAAGTGGCCTTTGATTCACCTCGAATCAAGGTGATTTGAGTTTGGAATACTACTTCTACATGAAGACAAAGTGGCCATTGATTGATTCACCTCCACTCAAGGTGAATTGAGTTTGAGATACTACTTCTACAAGCAAGACAAAGTGGCCATTGATTGATTCACCTCCACTCAAGGTGAATTGAGTTTGAGATACTACTTCTACAAGCAAGACAAAGTGGCCATTGATTCACCTCGAATCAAGGTGATTTGAGTTTGGAATACTACTTCTACATGAAGACAAAGTGGCCATTGATTGATTCACCTCCACTCAAGGTGAATTGAGTTTGAGATACTACTTCTCCAAGCAAGACAAAGTGGCCTTTGATTCACCTCGAATTAAGGTGATTTGAGTTTGGAATACTACTTCTACATGAAGACAAAGTGGCCATTGATTGATACACCTCCACTCAAGGTGAATTGAGTTTGAGGTACTACTTCTGCAAGCAAGAGAAAGTGGCCTTTGATTCACCTCCACTCAAGGTGAATTGAGTTTGAGATACTAGTTATTCAAGCAAGACAAAGTGGCCATTGATTGATTCACCTCCACTCAAGGTGAATTGAGTTTGAGATACTACTTCTCCAAGCAAGACAAAGTGGCCTTTGATTCACCTCGAATTAAGGTGATTTGAGTTTGGAATACTACTTCTACATGAAGACAAAGTGGCCATTGATTGATACACCTCCACTCAAGGTGAATTGAGTTTGAGGTACTACTTCTACAAGCAAGACAAAGTGGCCTTTGATTCACCTCGAATCAAGGTGATTTGAGTTTGGAATACTACTTCTACATGAAGACAAAGTGGCCATTGATTGATTCACCTCCACTCAAGGTGAATTGAGTTTGAGATACTACTTCTACAAGCAAGACAAAGTGGCCATTGATTGATTCACCTCCACTCAAGGTGAATTGAGTTTGAGATACTACTTCTACAAGCAAGACAAAGTGGCCATTGATTCACCTCGAATCAAGGTGATTTGAGTTTGGAATACTACTTCTACATGAAGACAAAGTGGCCATTGATTGATTCACCTCCACTCAAGGTGAATTGAGTTTGAGGTACTACTTCTACAAGCAAGACAAAGTGGCCATTGATTCACCTCGAATCAAGGTGATTTGAGTTTGGAATACTACTTCTACATGAAGACAAAGTGGCCATTGATTGATTCACCTCCACTCAAGGTGAATTGAGTTTGAGGTACTACTTCTACAAGCAAGACAAAGTGGCCTTTGATTCACCTCGAATCAAGGTGATTTGAGTTTGGAATACTACTTCTACATGAAGACAAAGTGGCCATTGATTGATTCACCTCCACTCAAGGTGAATTGAGTTGGAGATACTACTTCTCCAAGCAAGACAAAGTGGCCATTGATTGATTCACCTCCACTCAAGGTGAATTGAGTTTGAGATACTACTTCTACAAGCAAGACAAAGTGGCCATTGATTGATTCACCTCCACTCAAGGTGAATTGAGTTTGAGGTACTACTTCTGCAAGCAAGACAAAGTGGCCTTTGATTCACCTCCACTCAAGGTGATTTGAGTTTGAGATACTACTTCTCCAAGCAAGACAAAGTGGCCTTTGATTCACCTCGAATTAAGGTGATTTGAGTTTGGAATACTACTTCTACATGAAGACAAAGTGGCCATTGATTGATACACCTCCACTCAAGGTGAATTGAGTTTGAGGTACTACTTCTGCAAGCAAGAGAAAGTGGCCTTTGATTCACCTCCACTCAAGGTGAATTGAGTTTGAGATACTACTTATTCAAGCAAGACAAAGTGGCCATTGATTGATTCACCTCCACTCAAGGTGAATTGAGTTTGAGATACTACTTCTACAAGCAAGACAAAGTGGCCTTTGATTCACCTCGAATCAAGGTGATTTGAGATTGGAATACTACTTCTACATGAAGACAAAGTGGCCATTGATTGATTCACCTCCACTCAAGGTGAATTGAGTTTGAGGTACTACTTCTACAAGCAAGACAAAGTGGCCTTTGATTCACCTCGAATCAAGGTGATTTGAGTTTGGAATACTACTTCTACATGAAGACAAAGTGGCCATTGATTGATTCACCTCCACTCAAGGTGAATTGAGTTTGAGATACTACTTCTCCAAGCAAGACAAAGTGGCCTTTGATTCACCTCGAATTAAGGTGATTTGAGTTTGGAATACTACTTCTACATGAAGACAAAGTGGCCATTGATTGATACACCTCCACTCAAGGTGAATTGAGTTTGAGGTACTACTTCTACAAGCAAGACAAAGTGGCCTTTGATTCACCTCCACTCAAGGTGAATTGAGTTTGAGATACTACTTATTCAAGCAAGACAAAGTGGCCATTGATTGATTCACCTCCACTCAAGGTGAATTGAGTTTGAGATACTACTTCTCCAAGCAAGACAAAGTGGCCTTTGATTCACCTCGAATTAAGGTGATTTGAGTTTGGAATACTACTTCTACATGAAGACAAAGTGGCCATTGATTGATACACCTCCACTCAAGGTGAATTGAGTTTGAGGTACTACTTCTGCAAGCAAGAGAAAGTGGCCTTTGATTCACCTCCACTCAAGGTGAATTGAGTTTGAGATACTACTTATTCAAGCAAGACAAAGTGGCCATTGATTGATTCACCTCCACTCAAGGTGAATTGAGTTTGAGATACTACTTCTCCAAGCAAGACAAAGTGGCCTTTGATTCACCTCGAATTAAGGTGATTTGAGTTTGGAATACTACTTCTACATGAAGACAAAGTGGCCATTGATTGATTCACCTCCACTCAAGGTGAATTGAGTTTGAGGTACTACTTCTCCAAGCAAGACAAAGTGGCCTTCGATTCACCTCCAATTAAGGTGATTTGAGTTTGGAATACTACTTCTACATGAAGACAAACTGGCCATTGATTGATTCACCTCCACTCAAGGTGAATTGAGTTTGAGAAACTACTTCTACAAGCAAGACAAAGTGGCCTTTGATTCACCTCGAATCAAGGTGATTTGAGTTTGGAATACTACTTCTACATGAAGACAAAGTGGCCATTGATTGATTCACCTCCACTCAAAGGTGAATTGAGTTTGAGATACTACTTCTCCAAGCAAGACAAAGTGGCCTTTGATTCACCTCGAATCAAGGTGATTTGAGTTTGGAATACTACTTCTACATGAAGACAAAGTGGCCATTGATTGATACACCTCCACTCAAGGTGAATTGAGTTTGAGGTACTACTTCTACAAGCAAGACAAAGTGGCCATTGATTGATTCACCTCCACTCAAGGTGAATTGAGTTTGAGATACTACTTCTCCAAGCAAGACAAAGTGGCCTTTGATTCACCTCGAATCAAGGTGATTTGAGTTTGGAATACTACTTCTACATGAAGACAAAGTGGCCATTGATTGATTCACCTCCACTCAAGGTGAATTGAGTTGGAGATACTACTTCTCCAAGCAAGACAAAGTGGCCATTGATTGATTCACCTCCACTCAAGGTGAATTGAGTTTGAGATACTACTTCTCCAAGCAAGACAAAGTGGCCTTTGATTCACCTCGAATCAAGGTGATTTGAGTTTGGAATACTACTTCTACATGAAGACAAAGTGGCCATTGATTGATTCACCTCCACTCAAGGTGAATTGAGTTGGAGATACTACTTCTCCAAGCAAGACAAAGTGGCCATTGATTGATTCACCTCCACTCAAGGTGAATTGAGTTTGAGATACTACTTCTACAAGCAAGACAAAGTGGCCATTGATTCACCTCGAATCAAGGTGATTTGAGTTTGGAATACTACTTCTACATGAAGACAAAGTGGCCATTGATTGATACACCTCCACTCAAGGTGAATTGAGTTTGAGGTACTACTTCTACAAGCAAGACAAAGTGGCCTTTGATTCACCTCCACTCAAGGTGAATTGAGTTTGGGATACTACTTATTCAAGCAAGACAAAGTGGCCATTGATTGATTCACCTCCACTCAAGGTGAATTGAGTTTGAGATACTACTTCTCCAAGCAAGACAAAGTGGCCTTTGATTCACCTCGAATTAAGGTGATTTGAGTTTGGAATACTACTTCTACATGAAGACAAAGTGGCCATTGATTGATACACCTCCACTCAAGGTGAATTGAGTTTGAGGTACTACTTCTGCAAGCAAGAGAAAGTGGCCTTTGATTCACCTCCACTCAAGGTGAATTGAGTTTGAGATACTAAATATTCAAGCAAGACAAAGTGGCCATTGATTGATTCACCTCCACTCAAGGTGAATTGAGTTTGAGATACTACTTCTCCAAGCAAGACAAAGTGGCCTTTGATTCACCTCGAATCAAGGTGATTTGAGTTTGGAATACTACTTCTACATGAAGACAAAGTGGCCATTGATTGATTCACCTCCACTCAAGGTGAATTGAGTTTGAGATACTACTTCTCCAAGCAAGACAAAGTGGCCTTTGATTCACCTCGAATCAAGGTGATTTGAGTTTGGAATACTACTTCTACATGAAGACAAAGTGGCCATTGATTGATACACCTCCACTCAAGGTGAATTGAGTTTGAGGTACTACTTCTACAAGCAAGACAAAGTGGCCATTGATTGATTCACCTCCACTCAAGGTGAATTGAGTTTGAGATACTACTTCTCCAAGCAAGACAAAGTGGCCTTTGATTCACCTCGAATCAAGGTGATTTGAGTTTGGAATACTACTTCTACATGAAGACAAAGTGGCCATTGATTGATTCACCTCCACTCAAGGTGAATTGAGTTGGAGATACTACTTCTCCAAGCAAGACAAAGTGGCCATTGATTGATTCACCTCCACTCAAGGTGAATTGAGTTTGAGATACTACTTCTCCAAGCAAGACAAAGTGGCCTTTGATTCACCTCGAATCAAGGTGATTTGAGTTTGGAATACTACTTCTACATGAAGACAAAGTGGCCATTGATTGATTCACCTCCACTCAAGGTGAATTGAGTTGGAGATACTACTTCTCCAAGCAAGACAAAGTGGCCATTGATTGATTCACCTCCACTCAAGGTGAATTGAGTTTGAGATACTACTTCTACAAGCAAGACAAAGTGGCCATTGATTCACCTCGAATCAAGGTGATTTGAGTTTGGAATACTACTTCTACATGAAGACAAAGTGGCCATTGATTGATACACCTCCACTCAAGGTGAATTGAGTTTGAGGTACTACTTCTACAAGCAAGACAAAGTGGCCTTTGATTCACCTCCACTCAAGGTGAATTGAGTTTGGGATACTACTTATTCAAGCAAGACAAAGTGGCCATTGATTGATTCACCTCCACTCAAGGTGAATTGAGTTTGAGATACTACTTCTCCAAGCAAGACAAAGTGGCCTTTGATTCACCTCGAATTAAGGTGATTTGAGTTTGGAATACTACTTCTACATGAAGACAAAGTGGCCATTGATTGATACACCTCCACTCAAGGTGAATTGAGTTTGAGGTACTACTTCTACAAGCAAGACAAAGTGGCCTTTGATTCACCTCCACTCAAGGTGAATTGAGTTTGAGATACTAGTTATTCAAGCAAGACAAAGTGGCCATTGATTGATTCACCTCCACTCAAGGTGAATTGAGTTTGAGATACTACTTCTCCAAGCAAGACAAAGTGGCCTTTGATTCACCTCGAATTAAGGTGATTTGAGTTTGGAATACTACTTCTACATGAAGACAAAGTGGCCATTGATTGATACACCTCCACTCAAGGTGAATTGAGTTTGAGGTACTACTTCTACAAGCAAGACAAAGTGGCCTTTGATTCACCTCGAATCAAGGTGATTTGAGTTTGGAATACTACTTCTACATGAAGACAAAGTGGCCATTGATTGATTCACCTCCACTCAAGGTGAATTGAGTTTGAGATACTACTTCTACAAGCAAGACAAAGTGGCCATTGATTGATTCACCTCCACTCAAGGTGAATTGAGTTTGAGATACTACTTCTACAAGCAAGACAAAGTGGCCATTGATTCACCTCGAATCAAGGTGATTTGAGTTTGGAATACTACTTCTACATGAAGACAAAGTGGCCATTGATTGATTCACCTCCACTCAAGGTGAATTGAGTTTGAGGTACTACTTCTACAAGCAAGACAAAGTGGCCATTGATTCACCTCGAATCAAGGTGATTTGAGTTTGGAATACTACTTCTACATGAAGACAAAGTGGCCATTGATTGATTCACCTCCACTCAAGGTGAATTGAGTTTGAGGTACTACTTCTACAAGCAAGACAAAGTGGCCTTTGATTCACCTCGAATCAAGGTGATTTGAGTTTGGAATACTACTTCTACATGAAGACAAAGTGGCCATTGATTGATTCACCTCCACTCAAGGTGAATTGAGTTGGAGATACTACTTCTCCAAGCAAGACAAAGTGGCCATTGATTGATTCACCTCCACTCAAGGTGAATTGAGTTTGAGATACTACTTCTCCAAGCAAGACAAAGTGGCCTTTGATTCACCTCGAATCAAGGTGATTTGAGTTTGGAATACTACTTCTACATGAAGACAAAGTGGCCATTGATTGATTCACCTCCACTCAAGGTGAATTGAGTTGGAGATACTACTTCTCCAAGCAAGACAAAGTGGCCATTGATTGATTCACCTCCACTCAAGGTGAATTGAGTTTGAGATACTACTTCTACAAGCAAGACAAAGTGGCCATTGATTCACCTCGAATCAAGGTGATTTGAGTTTGGAATACTACTTCTACATGAAGACAAAGTGGCCATTGATTGATACACCTCCACTCAAGGTGAATTGAGTTTGAGGTACTACTTCTACAAGCAAGACAAAGTGGCCTTTGATTCACCTCCACTCAAGGTGAATTGAGTTTGGGATACTACTTATTCAAGCAAGACAAAGTGGCCATTGATTGATTCACCTCCACTCAAGGTGAATTGAGTTTGAGATACTACTTCTCCAAGCAAGACAAAGTGGCCTTTGATTCACCTCGAATTAAGGTGATTTGAGTTTGGAATACTACTTCTACATGAAGACAAAGTGGCCATTGATTGATACACCTCCACTCAAGGTGAATTGAGTTTGAGGTACTACTTCTACAAGCAAGACAAAGTGGCCTTTGATTCACCTCCACTCAAGGTGAATTGAGTTTGAGATACTAGTTATTCAAGCAAGACAAAGTGGCCATTGATTGATTCACCTCCACTCAAGGTGAATTGAGTTTGAGATACTACTTCTCCAAGCAAGACAAAGTGGCCTTTGATTCACCTCGAATTAAGGTGATTTGAGTTTGGAATACTACTTCTACATGAAGACAAAGTGGCCATTGATTGATACACCTCCACTCAAGGTGAATTGAGTTTGAGGTACTACTTCTACAAGCAAGACAAAGTGGCCTTTGATTCACCTCGAATCAAGGTGATTTGAGTTTGGAATACTACTTCTACATGAAGACAAAGTGGCCATTGATTGATTCACCTCCACTCAAGGTGAATTGAGTTTGAGATACTACTTCTACAAGCAAGACAAAGTGGCCATTGATTGATTCACCTCCACTCAAGGTGAATTGAGTTTGAGATACTACTTCTACAAGCAAGACAAAGTGGCCATTGATTCACCTCGAATCAAGGTGATTTGAGTTTGGAATACTACTTCTACATGAAGACAAAGTGGCCATTGATTGATTCACCTCCACTCAAGGTGAATTGAGTTTGAGGTACTACTTCTACAAGCAAGACAAAGTGGCCATTGATTCACCTCGAATCAAGGTGATTTGAGTTTGGAATACTACTTCTACATGAAGACAAAGTGGCCATTGATTGATTCACCTCCACTCAAGGTGAATTGAGTTTGAGGTACTACTTCTACAAGCAAGACAAAGTGGCCTTTGATTCACCTCGAATCAAGGTGATTTGAGTTTGGAATACTACTTCTACATGAAGACAAAGTGGCCATTGATTGATTCACCTCCACTCAAGGTGAATTGAGTTGGAGATACTACTTCTCCAAGCAAGACAAAGTGGCCATTGATTGATTCACCTCCACTCAAGGTGAATTGAGTTTGAGATACTACTTCTACAAGCAAGACAAAGTGGCCATTGATTGATTCACCTCCACTCAAGGTGAATTGAGTTTGAGGTACTACTTCTGCAAGCAAGACAAAGTGGCCTTTGATTCACCTCCACTCAAGGTGAATTGAGTTTGAGATACTACTTCTCCAAGCAAGACAAAGTGGCCTTTGATTCACCTCGAATTAAGGTGATTTGAGTTTGGAATACTACTTCTACATGAAGACAAAGTGGCCATTGATTGATACACCTCCACTCAAGGTGAATTGAGTTTGAGGTACTACTTCTGCAAGCAAGAGAAAGTGGCCTTTGATTCACCTCCACTCAAGGTGAATTGAGTTTGAGATACTACTTATTCAAGCAAGACAAAGTGGCCATTGATTGATTCACCTCCACTCAAGGTGAATTGAGTTTGAGATACTACTTCTCCAAGCAAGACAAAGTGGCCTTTGATTCACCTCGAATTAAGGTGATTTGAGTTTGGAATACTACTTCTACATGAAGACAAAGTGGCCATTGATTGATACACCTCCACTCAAGGTGAATTGAGTTTGAGGTACTACTTCTGCAAGCAAGAGAAAGTGGCCCTTGATTCACCTCCACTCAAGGTGAATTGAGTTTGAGATACTACTTATTCAAGCAAGACAAAGTGGCCATTGATTGATTCACCTCCACTCAAGGTGAATTGAGTTTGAGATACTACTTCTCCAAACAAGACAAAGTGGCCTTTGATTCACCTCGAATTAAGGTGATTTGAGTTTGGAATACTACTTCTACATGAAGACAAAGTGGCCATTGATTGATACACCTCCACTCAAGGTGAATTGAGTTTGAGGTACTACTTCTACAAGCAAGACAAAGTGGCCTTTGATTCACCTCGAATCAAGGTGATTTGAGTTTGGAATACTACTTCTACATGAAGACAAAGTGGCCATTGATTGATTCACCTCCACTCAAGGTGAATTGAGTTTGAGATACTACTTCTCCAAGCAAGACAAAGTGGCCTTTGATTCACCTCGAATTAAGGTGATTTGAGTTTGGAATACTACTTCTACATGAAGACAAAGTGGCCATTGATTGATACACCTCCACTCAAGGTGAATTGAGTTTGAGGTACTACTTCTGCAAGCAAGAGAAAGTGGCCTTTGATTCACCTCCACTCAAGGTGAATTGAGTTTGAGATACTACTTCTCCAAGCAAGACAAAGTGGTCTTTGATTCACCTCGAATCAAGGTGATTTGAGTTTGGAATACTACTTCTACATGAAGACAAAGTGACCATTGATTGATTCACCTCCACTCAAGGTGAATTGAGTTTGAGGTACTACTTCTGCAAGCAAGAGAAAGTGGCCTTTGATTCACCTCCACTCAAGGTGAATTGAGTTTGAGATACTACTTCTCCAAGCAAGACAAAGTGGCCTTTGATTCACCTTGAATTAAGGTGATTTGAGTTTGGAATACTACTTCTACATGAAGACAAAGTGGCCATTGATTGATACACCTCCACTCAAGGTGAATTGAGTTTGAGGTACTACTTCTGCAAGCAAGAGAAAGTGGCCTTTGATTCACCTCCACTCAAGGTGAATTGAGTTTGAGATACTAGTTATTCAAGCAAGACAAAGTGGCCATTGATTGATTCACCTCCACTCAAGGTGAATTGAGTTTGAGATACTACTTCTCCAAGCAAGACAAAGTGGCCTTTGATTCACCTCGAATTAAGGTGATTTGAGTTTGGAATACTACTTCTACATGAAGACAAAGTGGCCATTGATTGATACACCTCCACTCAAGGTGAATTGAGTTTGAGGTACTACTTCTACAAGCAAGACAAAGTGGCCTTTGATTCACCTCGAATCAAGGTGATTTGAGTTTGGAATACTACTTCTACATGAAGACAAAGTGGCCATTGATTGATTCACCTCCACTCAAGGTGAATTGAGTTTGAGATACTACTTCTACAAGCAAGACAAAGTGGCCATTGATTGATTCACCTCCACTCAAGGTGAATTGAGTTTGAGATACTACTTCTACAAGCAAGACAAAGTGGCCATTGATTCACCTCGAATCAAGGTGATTTGAGTTTGGAATACTACTTCTACATGAAGACAAAGTGGCCATTGATTGATACACCTCCACTCAAGGTGAATTGAGTTTGAGGTACTACTTCTACAAGCAAGACAAAGTGGCCTTTGATTCACCTCCACTCAAGGTGAATTGAGTTTGAGATACTACTTATTCAAGCAAGACAAAGTGGCCATTGATTGATTCACCTCCACTCAAGGTGAATTGAGTTTGAGATACTACTTCTCCAAGCAAGACAAAGTGGCCTTTGATTCACCTCGAATTAAGGTGATTTGAGTTTGGAATACTACTTCTACATGAAGACAAAGTGGCCATTGATTGATACACCTCCACTCAAGGTGAATTGAGTTTGAGGTACTACTTCTGCAAGCAAGAGAAAGTGGCCTTTGATTCACCTCCACTCAAGGTGAATTGAGTTTGAGATACTAGTTATTCAAGCAAGACAAAGTGGCCATTGATTGATTCACCTCCACTCAAGGTGATTTGAGTTTGGAAAACTACTTCTCCAAGCAAGACAAAGTGGCCTTTGATTCACCTCGAATTAAGGTGATTTGAGTTTGGAATACTACTTCTACATGAAGACAAAGTGGCCATTGATTGATACACCTCCACTCAAGGTGAATTGAGTTTGAGGTACTACTTCTACAAGCAAGACAAAGTGGCCTTTGATTCACCTCGAATCAAGGTGATTTGAGTTTGGAATACTACTTCTACATGAAGACAAAGTGGCCATTGATTGATTCACCTCCACTCAAGGTGAATTGAGTTTGAGATACTACTTCTACAAGCAAGACAAAGTGGCCATTGATTGATTCACCTCCACTCAAGGTGAATTGAGTTTGAGATACTACTTCTACAAGCAAGACAAAGTGGCCATTGATTCACCTCGAATCAAGGTGATTTGAGTTTGGAATACTACTTCTACATGAAGACAAAGTGGCCATTGATTGATTCACCTCCACTCAAGGTGAATTGAGTTTGAGGTACTACTTCTACAAGCAAGACAAAGTGGCCTTTGATTCACCTCGAATCAAGGTGATTTGAGTTTGGAATACTACTTCTACATGAAGACAAAGTGGCCATTGATTGATTCACCTCCACTCAAGGTGAATTGAGTTTGAGGTACTACTTCTACAAGCAAGACAAAGTGGCCTTTGATTCACCTCGAATCAAGGTGATTTGAGTTTGGAATACTACTTCTACATGAAGACAAAGTGGCCATTGATTGATTCACCTCCACTCAAGGTGAATTGAGTTGGAGATACTACTTCTCCAAGCAAGACAAAGTGGCCATTGATTGATTCACCTCCACTCAAGGTGAATTGAGTTTGAGATACTACTTCTACAAGCAAGACAAAGTGGCCATTGATTGATTCACCTCCACTCAAGGTGAATTGAGTTTGAGGTACTACTTCTGCAAGCAAGACAAAGTGGCCTTTGATTCACCTCCACTCAAGGTGAATTGAGTTTGAGATACTACTTCTCCAAGCAAGACAAAGTGGCCTTTGATTCACCTCGAATTAAGGTGATTTGAGTTTGGAATACTACTTCTACATGAAGACAAAGTGGCCATTGATTGATACACCTCCACTCAAGGTGAATTGAGTTTGAGGTACTACTTCTGCAAGCAAGAGAAAGTGGCCTTTGATTCACCTCCACTCAAGGTGAATTGAGTTTGAGATACTACTTATTCAAGCAAGACAAAGTGGCCATTGATTGATTCACCTCCACTCAAGGTGAATTGAGTTTGAGATACTACTTCTCCAAGCAAGACAAAGTGGCCTTTGATTCACCTCCACTCAAGGTGAATTGAGTTTGAGATACTACTTCTCCAAGCAAGACAAAGTGGCCTTTGATTCACCTCGAATTAAGGTGATTTGAGTTTGGAATACTACTTCTACATGAAGACAAAGTGACCATTGATTGATTCACCTCCACTCAAGGTGAATTGAGTTTGAGGTACTACTTCTGCAAGCAAGAGAAAGTGGCCTTTGATTCACCTCCACTCAAGGTGAATTGAGTTTGAGATACTACTTCTCCAAGCAAGACAACGTGGCCTTTGATTCACCTCGAATTAAGGTGATTTGAGTTTGGAATACTACTTCTACATGAAGACAAAGTGGCCATTGATTGATACACCTCCACTCAAGGTGAATTGAGTTTGAGGTACTACTTCTACAAGCAAGACAAAGTGGCCTTTGATTCACCTCGAATCAAGGTGATTTGAGTTTGGAATACTACTTCTACATGAAGACAAAGTAGCCATTGATTGATTCACCTCCACTCAAGGTGAATTGAGTTTGAGATACTACTTCTCCAAGCAAGACAAAGTGGCCTTTGATTCACCCCCACTCAAGGTGAATTGAGTTTGAGATACTACTTCTCCAAGCAAGACAAAGTGGCCTTTGATTCACCTCGAATTAAGGTGATTTGAGTTTGGAATACTACTTCTACATGAAGACAAAGTGACCATTGATTGATTCACCTCCACTCAAGGTGAATTGAGTTTGAGGTACTACTTCTGCAAGCAAGAGAAAGTGGCCTTTGATTCACCTCCACTCAAGGTGAATTGAGTTTGAGATACTACTTCTCCAAGCAAGACAAAGTGGCCTTTGATTCACCTCGAATTAAGGTGATTTGAGTTTGGAATACTACTTCTACATGAAGACAAAGTGGCCATTGATTGATACACCTCCACTCAAGGTGAATTGAGTTTGAGGTACTACTTCTGCAAGCAAGAGAAAGTGGCCTTTGATTCACCCCCACTCAAGGTGAATTGAGTTTGAGATACTAGTTATTCAAGCAAGACAAAGTGGCCATTGATTGATTCACCTCCACTCAAGGTGAATTGAGTTTGAGATACTACTTCTCCAAGCAAGACAAAGTGGCCTTTGATTCACCTCGAATTAAGGTGATTTGAGTTTGGAATACTACTTCTACATGAAGACAAAGTGGCCATTGATTGATACACCTCCACTCAAGGTGAATTGAGTTTGAGGTACTACTTCTACAAGCAAGACAAAGTGGCCTTTGATTCACCTCGAATCAAGGTGATTTGAGTTTGGAATACTACTTCTACATGAAGACAAAGTGGCCATTGATTGATTCACCTCCACTCAAGGTGAATTGAGTTTGAGATACTACTTCTACAAGCAAGACAAAGTGGCCATTGATTGATTCACCTCCACTCAAGGTGAATTGAGTTTGAGATACTACTTCTACAAGCAAGACAAAGTGGCCATTGATTCACCTCGAATCAAGGTGATTTGAGTTTGGAATACTACTTCTACATGAAGACAAAGTGGCCATTGATTGATTCACCTCCACTCAAGGTGAATTGAGTTTGAGGTACTACTTCTACAAGCAAGACAAAGTGGCCTTTGATTCACCTCGAATCAAGGTGATTTGAGTTTGGAATACTACTTCTACATGAAGACAAAGTGGCCATTGATTGATTCACCTCCACTCAAGGTGAATTGAGTTTGAGGTACTACTTCTACAAGCAAGACAAAGTGGCCTTTGATTCACCTCGAATCAAGGTGATTTGAGTTTGGAATACTACTTCTACATGAAGACAAAGTGGCCATTGATTGATTCACCTCCACTCAAGGTGAATTGAGTTGGAGATACTACTTCTCCAAGCAAGACAAAGTGGCCATTGATTGATTCACCTCCACTCAAGGTGAATTGAGTTTGAGATACTACTTCTACAAGCAAGACAAAGTGGCCATTGATTGATTCACCTCCACTCAAGGTGAATTGAGTTTGAGGTACTACTTCTGCAAGCAAGACAAAGTGGCCTTTGATTCACCTCCACTCAAGGTGAATTGAGTTTGAGATACTACTTCTCCAAGCAAGACAAAGTGGCCTTTGATTCACCTCGAATTAAGGTGATTTGAGTTTGGAATACTACTTCTACATGAAGACAAAGTGGCCATTGATTGATACACCTCCACTCAAGGTGAATTGAGTTTGAGGTACTACTTCTGCAAGCAAGAGAAAGTGGCCTTTGATTCACCTCCACTCAAGGTGAATTGAGTTTGAGATACTACTTATTCAAGCAAGACAAAGTGGCCATTGATTGATTCACCTCCACTCAAGGTGAATTGAGTTTGAGATACTACTTCTCCAAGCAAGACAAAGTGGCCTTTGATTCACCTCGAATTAAGGTGATTTGAGTTTGGAATACTACTTCTACATGAAGACAAAGTGGCCATTGATTGATACACCTCCACTCAAGGTGAATTGAGTTTGAGGTACTACTTCTGCAAGCAAGAGAAAGTGGCCTTTGATTCACCTCCACTCAAGGTGAATTGAGTTTGAGATACTACTTATTCAAGCAAGACAAAGTGGCCATTGATTGATTCACCTCCACTCAAGGTGAATTGAGTTTGAGATACTACTTCTCCAAGCAAGACAAAGTGGCCTTTGATTCACCTCGAATTAAGGTGATTTGAGTTTGGAATACTACTTCTACATGAAGACAAAGTGGCCATTGATTGATACACCTCCACTCAAGGTGAATTGAGTTTGAGGTACTACTTCTACAAGCAAGACAAAGTGGCCTTTGATTCACCTCGAATCAAGGTGATTTGAGTTTGGAATACTACTTCTACATGAAGACAAAGTGGCCATTGATTGATTCACCTCCACTCAAGGTGAATTGAGTTTGAGATACTACTTCTCCAAGCAAGACAAAGTGGCCTTTGATTCACCTCGAATTAAGGTGATTTGAGTTTGGAATACTACTTCTACATGAAGACAAAGTGGCCATTGATTGATACACCTCTACTCAAGGTGAATTGAGTTTGAGGTACTACTTCTGCAAGCAAGAGAAAGTGGCCTTTGATTCACCTCCACTCAAGGTGAATTGAGTTTGAGATACTACTTCTCCAAGCAAGACAAAGTGGCCTTTGATTCACCTCGAATCAAGGTGATTTGAGTTTGGAATACTACTTCTACATGAAGACAAAGTGACCATTGATTGATTCACCTCCACTCAAGGTGAATTGAGTTTGAGGTACTACTTCTGCAAGCAAGAGAAAGTGGCCTTTGATTCACCTCCACTCAAGGTGAATTGAGTTTGAGATACTACTTCTCCAAGCAAGACAAAGTGGCCTTTGATTCACCTCGAATTAAGGTGATTTGAGTTTGGAATACTACTTCTACATGAAGACAAAGTGGCCATTGATTGATACACCTCCACTCAAGGTGAATTGAGTTTGAGGTACTACTTCTACAAGCAAGACAAAGTGGCCTTTGATTCACCTCGAATCAAGGTGATTTGAGTTTGGAATACTACTTCTACATGAAGACAAAGTGGCCATTGATTGATTCACCTCCACTCAAGGTGAATTGAGTTTGAGATACTACTTCTACAAGCAAGACAAAGTGGCCTTTGATTCACCTCGAATTAAGGTGATTTGAGTTTGGAATACTACTTCTACATGAAGACAAAGTGGCTATTGATTGATACACCTCTACTCAAGGTGAATTGAGTTTGAGGTACTACTTCTGCAAGCAAGAGAAAGTGGCCTTTGATTCACCTCCACTCAAGGTGAATTGAGTTTGAGATACTACTTCTCCAAGCAAGACAAAGTGGCCTTTGATTCACCTCGAATCAAGGTGATTTGAGTTTGGAATACTACTTCTACATGAAGACAAAGTGACCATTGATTGATTCACCTCCACTCAAGGTGAATTGAGTTTGAGGTACTACTTCTGCAAGCAAGAGAAAGTGGCCTTTGATTCACCTCCACTCAAGGTGAATTGAGTTTGAGATACTACTTCTCCAAGCAAGACAAAGTGGCCTTTGATTCACCTCGAATTAAGGTGATTTGAGTTTGGAATACTACTTCTACATGAAGACAAAGTGGCCATTGATTGATACACCTCCACTCAAGGTGAATTGAGTTTGAGGTACTACTTCTACAAGCAAGACAAAGTGGCCTTTGATTCACCTCGAATCAAGGTGATTTGAGTTTGGAATACTACTTCTACATGAAGACAAAGTGGCCATTGATTGATTCACCTCCACTCAAGGTGAATTGAGTTTGAGATACTACTTCTACAAGCAAGACAAAGTGGCCTTTGATTCACCTCGAATCAAGGTGATTTGAGTTTGGAATATTACTTCTACATGAAGACAAAGTGGCCATTGATTGATTCACCTCCACTCAAGGTGAATTGAGTTTGCGATACTACTTCTCCAAGCAAGACAAAGTGGCCTTTGATTCACCTCGAATCAAGGTGATTTGAGTTTGGAATACTACTTCTACATGAAGACAAAGTGGCCATTGATTGATACACCTCCACTCAAGGTGAATTGAGTTTGAGGTACTACTTCTGCAAGCAAGAGAAAGTGGCCTTTGATTCACCTCCACTCAAGGTGAATTGAGTTTGAGATACTACTTCTCCAAGCAAGACAAAGTGGCCTTTGATTCACCTCGAATTAAGGTGATTTGAGTTTGGAATACTACTTCTACATGAAGACAAAGTGGCCATTGATTGATACACCTCCACTCAAGGTGAATTGAGTTTGAGGTACTACTTCTGCAAGCAAGAGAAAGTGGCCTTTGATTCACCCCCACTCAAGGTGAATTGAGTTTGAGATACTAGTTATTCAAGCAAGACAAAGTGGCCATTGATTGATTCACCTCCACTCAAGGTGAATTGAGTTTGAGATACTACTTCTCCAAGCAAGACAAAGTGGCCTTTGATTCACCTCGAATTAAGGTGATTTGAGTTTGGAATACTACTTCTACATGAAGACAAAGTGGCCATTGATTGATACACCTCCACTCAAGGTGAATTGAGTTTGAGGTACTACTTCTACAAGCAAGACAAAGTGGCCTTTGATTCACCTCGAATCAAGGTGATTTGAGTTTGGAATACTACTTCTACATGAAGACAAAGTGGCCATTGATTGATTCACCTCCACTCAAGGTGAATTGAGTTTGAGATACTACTTCTACAAGCAAGACAAAGTGGCCATTGATTGATTCACCTCCACTCAAGGTGAATTGAGTTTGAGATACTACTTCTACAAGCAAGACAAAGTGGCCATTGATTCACCTCGAATCAAGGTGATTTGAGTTTGGAATACTACTTCTACATGAAGACAAAGTGGCCATTGATTGATTCACCTCCACTCAAGGTGAATTGAGTTTGAGGTACTACTTCTACAAGCAAGACAAAGTGGCCTTTGATTCACCTCGAATCAAGGTGATTTGAGTTTGGAATACTACTTCTACATGAAGACAAAGTGGCCATTGATTGATTCACCTCCACTCAAGGTGAATTGAGTTTGAGGTACTACTTCTACAAGCAAGACAAAGTGGCCTTTGATTCACCTCGAATCAAGGTGATTTGAGTTTGGAATACTACTTCTACATGAAGACAAAGTGGCCATTGATTGATTCACCTCCACTCAAGGTGAATTGAGTTGGAGATACTACTTCTCCAAGCAAGACAAAGTGGCCATTGATTGATTCACCTCCACTCAAGGTGAATTGAGTTTGAGATACTACTTCTACAAGCAAGACAAAGTGGCCATTGATTGATTCACCTCCACTCAAGGTGAATTGAGTTTGAGGTACTACTTCTGCAAGCAAGAGAAAGTGGCCTTTGATTCACCTCCACTCAAGGTGAATTGAGTTTGAGATACTACTTCTCCAAGCAAGACAAAGTGGCCTTTGATTCACCTCGAATTAAGGTGATTTGAGTTTGGAATACTACTTCTACATGAAGACAAAGTGGCCATTGATTGATACACCTCCACTCAAGGTGAATTGAGTTTGAGGTACTACTTCTGCAAGCAAGAGAAAGTGGCCTTTGATTCACCTCCACTCAAGGTGAATTGAGTTTGAGATACTACTTATTCAAGCAAGACAAAGTGGCCATTGATTGATTCACCTCCACTCAAGGTGAATTGAGTTTGAGATACTACTTCTCCAAGCAAGACAAAGTGGCCTTTGATTCACCTCGAATTAAGGTGATTTGAGTTTGGAATACTACTTCTACATGAAGACAAAGTGGCCATTGATTGATACACCTCCACTCAAGGTGAATTGAGTTTGAGGTACTACTTCTGCAAGCAAGAGAAAGTGGCCTTTGATTCACCTCCACTCAAGGTGAATTGAGTTTGAGATACTACTTATTCAAGCAAGACAAAGTGGCCATTGATTGATTCACCTCCACTCAAGGTGAATTGAGTTTGAGATACTACTTCTCCAAGCAAGACAAAGTGGCCTTTGATTCACCTCGAATTAAGGTGATTTGAGTTTGGAATACTACTTCTACATGAAGACAAAGTGTCCATTGATTGATACACCTCCACTCAAGGTGAATTGAGTTTGAGGTACTACTTCTACAAGCAAGACAAAGTGGCCTTTGATTCACCTCGAATCAAGGTGATTTGAGTTTGGAATACTACTTCTACATGAAGACAAAGTGGCCATTGATTGATTCACCTCCACTCAAGGTGAATTGAGTTTGAGATACTACTTCTCCAAGCAAGACAAAGTGGCCTTTGATTCACCTCGAATTAAGGTGATTTGAGTTTGGAATACTACTTCTACATGAAGACAAAGTGGCCATTGATTGATACACCTCTACTCAAGGTGAATTGAGTTTGAGGTACTACTTCTGCAAGCAAGAGAAAGTGGCCTTTGATTCACCTCCACTCAAGGTGAATTGAGTTTGAGATACTACTTCTCCAAGCAAGACAAAGTGGCCTTTGATTCACCTCGAATCAAGGTGATTTGAGTTTGGAATACTACTTCTACATGAAGACAAAGTGACCATTGATTGATTCACCTCCACTCAAGGTGAATTGAGTTTGAGGTACTACTTCTGCAAGCAAGAGAAAGTGGCCTTTGATTCACCTCCACTCAAGGTGAATTGAGTTTGAGATACTACTTCTCCAAGCAAGACAAAGTGGCCTTTGATTCACCTCGAATTAAGGTGATTTGAGTTTGGAATACTACTTCTACATGAAGACAAAGTGGCCATTGATTGATACACCTCCACTCAAGGTGAATTGAGTTTGAGGTACTACTTCTACAAGCAAGACAAAGTGGCCTTTGATTCACCTCGAATCAAGGTGATTTGAGTTTGGAATACTACTTCTACATGAAGACAAAGTGGCCATTGATTGATTCACCTCCACTCAAGGTGAATTGAGTTTGAGATACTACTTCTACAAGCAAGACAAAGTGGCCTTTGATTCACCTCGAATTAAGGTGATTTGAGTTTGGAATACTACTTCTACATGAAGACAAAGTGGCCATTGATTGATACACCTCTACTCAAGGTGAATTGAGTTTGAGGTACTACTTCTGCAAGCAAGAGAAAGTGGCCTTTGATTCACCTCCACTCAAGGTGAATTGAGTTTGAGATACTACTTCTCCAAGCAAGACAAAGTGGCCTTTGATTCACCTCGAATCAAGGTGATTTGAGTTTGGAATACTACTTCTACATGAAGACAAAGTGACCATTGATTGATTCACCTCCACTCAAGGTGAATTGAGTTTGAGGTACTACTTCTGCAAGCAAGAGAAAGTGGCCTTTGATTCACCTCCACTCAAGGTGAATTGAGTTTGAGATACTACTTCTCCAAGCAAGACAAAGTGGCCTTTGATTCACCTCGAATTAAGGTGATTTGAGTTTGGAATACTACTTCTACATGAAGACAAAGTGGCCATTGATTGATACACCTCCACTCAAGGTGAATTGAGTTTGAGGTACTACTTCTACAAGCAAGACAAAGTGGCCTTTGATTCACCTCGAATCAAGGTGATTTGAGTTTGGAATACTACTTCTACATGAAGACAAAGTGGCCATTGATTGATTCACCTCCACTCAAGGTGAATTGAGTTTGAGATACTACTTCTACAAGCAAGACAAAGTGGCCATTGATTGATTCACCTCCAGTCAAGGTGAATTGAGTTTGAGATACTACTTCTACAAGCAAGACAAAGTGGCCATTGATTCACCTCGAATCAAGGTGATTTGAGTTTGGAATACTACTTCTACATGAAGACAAAGTGGCCATTGATTGATTCACCTCCACTCAAGGTGAATTGAGTTTGAGGTACTACTTCTACAAGCAAGACAAAGTGGCCTTTGATTCACCTCGAATCAAGGTGATTTGAGTTTGGAATACTACTTCTACATGAAGACAAAGTGGCCATTGATTGATTCACCTCCACTCAAGGTGAATTGAGTTTGAGGTACTACTTCTACAAGCAAGACAAAGTGGCCTTTGATTCACCTCGAATCAAGGTGATTTGAGTTTGGAATACTACTTCTACATGAAGACAAAGTGGCCATTGATTGATTCACCTCCACTCAAGGTGAATTGAGTTGGAGATACTACTTCTCCAAGCAAGACAAAGTGGCCATTGATTGATTCACCTCCACTCAAGGTGAATTGAGTTTGAGATACTACTTCTACAAGCAAGACAAAGTGGCCATTGATTGATTCACCTCCACTCAAGGTGAATTGAGTTTGAGGTACTACTTCTGCAAGCAAGAGAAAGTGGCCTTTGATTCACCTCGAATCAAGGTGATTTGAGTTTGGAATACTACTTCTACATGAAGACAAAGTGGCCATTGATTGATTCACCTCCACTCAAGGTGAATTGAGTTTGAGGTACTACTTCTACAAGCAAGACAAAGTGGCCTTTGATTCACCTCGAATCAAGGTGATTTGAGTTTGGAATACTACTTCTACATGAAGACAAAGTGGCCATTGATTGATTCACCTCCACTCAAGGTGAATTGAGTTGGAGATACTACTTCTCCAAGCAAGACAAAGTGGCCATTGATTGATTCACCTCCACTCAAGGTGAATTGAGTTTGAGGTACTACTTCTACAAGCAAGACAAAGTGGCCATTGATTCACCTCGAATCAAGGTGATTTGAGTTTGGAATACTACTTCTACATGAAGACAAAGTGGCCATTGATTGATTCACCTCCACTCAAGGTGAATTGAGTTTGCGATACTACTTCTCCAAGCAAGACAAAGTGGCCTTTGATTCACCTCGAATCAAGGTGATTTGAGTTTGGAATATTACTTCTACATGAAGACAAAGTGGCCATTGATTGATTCACCTCCACTCAAGGTGAATTGAGTTTGCGATACTACTTCTCCAAGCAAGACAAAGTGGCCTTTGATTCACCTCGAATCAAGGTGATTTGAGTTTGGAATATTACTTCTACATGAAGACAAAGTGGCCATTGATTGATTCACCTCCACTCAAGGTGAATTGAGTTTGCGATACTACTTCTCCAAGCAAGACAAAGTGGCCTTTGATTCACCTCGAATCAAGGTGATTTGAGTTTGGAATACTACTTCTACATGAAGACAAAGTGGCCATTGCTTGATTCACCTCCACTCAAGGTGAATTGAGTTTGAGATACTACTTCTCCAAGCAAGACAAAGTGGCCTTTGATTCACCTCGAATTAAGGTGATTTGAGTTTGGAATACTACTTCTACATGAAGACAAAGTGGCCATTGATTGATACACCTCCACTCAAGGTGAATTGAATTTGAGGTACTACTTCTGCAAGCAAGAGAAAGTGGCCTTTGATTCACCTCCACTCAAGGTGAATTGAGTTTGAGATACTACTTATTCAAGCAAGACAAAGTGGCCATTGATTGATTCACCTCCACTCAAGGTGAATTGAGTTTGAGATACTACTTCTACAAGCAAGTCAAAGTGGCCATTGATTGATTCACCTCCACTCAAGGTGAATTGAGTTTGAGGTACTACTTCTGCAAGCAAGACAAAGTGGCCTTTGATTCACCTCGAATTAAGGTGATTTGAGTTTGGAATACTACTTCTACATGAAGACAAAGTGGCCATTGATTGATTCACCTCCACTCAAGGTGAATTGAGTTTGCGATACTACTTCTCCAAGCCAGACAAAGTGGCCTTTGATTCACCTCGAATCAAGGTGATTTGAGTTTGGAATATTACTTCTACATGAAGACAAAGTGGCCATTGATTGATTCACCTCCACTCAAGGTGAATTGAGTTTGCGATACTACTTCTCCAAGCAAGACAAAGTGGCCTTTGATTCACCTCGAATCAAGGTGATTTGAGTTTGGAATATTACTTCTACATGAAGACAAAGTGGCCATTGATTGATTCACCTCCACTCAAGGTGAATTGAGTTTGCGATACTACTTCTCCAAGCAAGACAAAGTGGCCTTTGATTCACCTCGAATCAAGGTGATTTGAGTTTGGAATACTACTTCTACATGAAGACAAAGTGGCCATTGCTTGATTCACCTCCACTCAAGGTGAATTGAGTTTGAGATACTACTTCTCCAAGCAAGACAAAGTGGCCTTTGATTCACCTCGAATTAAGGTGATTTGAGTTTGGAATACTACTTCTACATGAAGACAAAGTGGCCATTGATTGATACACCTCCACTCAAGGTGAATTGAGTTTGAGGTACTACTTCTGCAAGCAAGAGAAAGTGGCCTTTGATTCACCTCCACTCAAGGTGAATTGAGTTTGAGATACTACTTATTCAAGCAAGACAAAGTGGCCATTGATTGATTCACCTCCAGTCAAGGTGAATTGAGTTTGAGATACTACTTCTCCAAGCAAGACAAAGTGGCCTTTGATTCACCTCGAATTAAGGTGATTTGAGTTTGGAATACTACTTCTACATGAAGACAAAGTGGCCATTGATTGATACACCTCCACTCAAGGTGAATTGAGTTTGAGGTACTACTTCTACAAGCAAGACAAAGTGGCCTTTGATTCACCTCGAATCAAGGTGATTTGAGTTTGGAATACTACTTCTACATGAAGACAAAGTGGCCATTGATTGATTCACCTCCACTCAAGGTGAATTGAGTTTGAGATACTACTTCTACAAGCAAGACAAAGTGGCCATTGATTGATTCACCTCCACTCAAGGTGAATTGAGTTTGAGATACTACTTCTACAAGCAAGACAAAGTGGCCTTTGATTCACCTCGAATTAAGGTGATTTGAGTTTGGAATACTACTTCTACATGAAGACAAAGTGGCCATTGATTGATTCACCTCCACTCAAGGTGAATTGAGTTTGCGATACTACTTCTCCAAGCAAGACAAAGTGGCCTTTGATTCACCTCGAATCAAGGTGATTTGAGTTTGGAATATTACTTCTACATGAAGACAAAGTGGCCATTGATTGATTCACCTCCACTCAAGGTGAATTGAGTTTGCGATACTACTTCTCCAAGCAAGACAAAGTGGCCTTTGATTCACCTCGAATCAAGGTGATTTGAGTTTGGAATATTACTTCTACATGAAGACAAAGTGGCCATTGATTGATTCACCTCCACTCAAGGTGAATTGAGTTTGCGATACTACTTCTCCAAGCAAGACAAAGTGGCCTTTGATTCACCTCGAATCAAGGTGATTTGAGTTTGGAATACTACTTCTACATGAAGACAAAGTGGCCATTGCTTGATTCACCTCCACTCAAGGTGAATTGAGTTTGAGATACTACTTCTCCAAGCAAGACAAAGTGGCCTTTGATTCACCTCGAATTAAGGTGATTTGAGTTTGGAATACTACTTCTACATGAAGACAAAGTGGCCATTGATTGATACACCTCCACTCAAGGTGAATTGAGTTTGAGGTACTACTTCTGCAAGCAAGAGAAAGTGGCCTTTGATTCACCTCCACTCAAGGTGAATTGAGTTTGAGATACTACTTATTCAAGCAAGACAAAGTGGCCATTGATTGATTCACCTCCACTCAAGGTGAATTGAGTTTGAGATACTACTTCTCCAAGCAAGACAAAGTGGCCTTTGATTCACCTCGAATTAAGGTGATTTGAGTTTGGAATACTACTTCTACATGAAGACAAAGTGGCCATTGATTGATACACCTCCACTCAAGGTGAATTGAGTTTGAGGTACTACTTCTACAAGCAAGACAAAGTGGCCTTTGATTCACCTCGAATCAAGGTGATTTGAGTTTGGAATACTACTTCTACATGAAGACAAAGTGGCCATTGATTGATTCACCTCCACTCAAGGTGAATTGAGTTTGAGATACTACTTCTACAAGCAAGACAAAGTGGCCATTGATTGATTCACCTCCACTCAAGGTGAATTGAGTTTGAGATACTACTTCTACAAGCAAGACAAAGTGGCCATTGATTCACCTCGAATCAAGGTGATTTGAGTTTGGAATACTACTTCTACATGAAGACAAAGTGGCCATTGCTTGATTCACCTCCACTCAAGGTGAATTGAGTTTGAGATACTACTTCTCCAAGCAAGACAAAGTGGCCTTTGATTCACCTCGAATTAAGGTGATTTGAGTTTGGAATACTACTTCTACATGAAGACAAAGTGGCCATTGATTGATACACCTCCACTCAAGGTGAATTGAGTTTGAGGTACTACTTCTGCAAGCAAGAGAAAGTGGCCTTTGATTCACCTCCACTCAAGGTGAATTGAGTTTGAGATACTACTTATTCAAGCAAGTCAAAGTGGCCATTGATTGATTCACCTCCACTCAAGGTGAATTGAGTTTGAGGTACTACTTCTGCAAGCAAGACAAAGTGGCCTTTGATTCACCTCGAATTAAGGTGATTTGAGTTTGGAATACTACTTCTACATGAAGACAAAGTGGCCATTGATTGATTCACCTCCACTCAAGGTGAATTGAGTTTGCGATACTACTTCTCCAAGCAAGACAAAGTGGCCTTTGATTCACCTCGAATCAAGGTGATTTGAGTTTGGAATATTACTTCTACATGAAGACAAAGTGGCCATTGATTGATTCACCTCCACTCAAGGTGAATTGAGTTTGCGATACTACTTCTCCAAGCAAGACAAAGTGGCCTTTGATTCACCTCGAATCAAGGTGATTTGAGTTTGGAATATTACTTCTACATGAAGACAAAGTGGCCATTGATTGATTCACCTCCACTCAAGGTGAATTGAGTTTGCGATACTACTTCTCCAAGCAAGACAAAGTGGCCTTTGATTCACCTCGAATCAAGGTGATTTGAGTTTGGAATACTACTTCTACATGAAGACAAAGTGGCCATTGCTTGATTCACCTCCACTCAAGGTGAATTGAGTTTGAGATACTACTTCTCCAAGCAAGACAAAGTGGCCTTTGATTCACCTCGAATTAAGGTGATTTGAGTTTGGAATACTACTTCTACATGAAGACAAAGTGGCCATTGATTGATTCACCTCCACTCAAGGTGAATTGAGTTTGAGGTACTACTTCTGCAAGCAAGAGAAAGTGGCCTTTGATTCACCTCCACTCAAGGTGAATTGAGTTTGAGATACTACTTATTCAAGCAAGACAAAGTGGCCATTGATTGATTCACCTCCACTCAAGGTGAATTGAGTTTGAGATACTACTTCTCCAAGCAAGACAAAGTGGCCTTTGATTCACCTCGAATTAAGGTGATTTGAGTTTGGAATACTACTTCTACATGAAGACAAAGTGGCCATTGATTGATACACCTCCACTCAAGGTGAATTGAGTTTGAGGTACTACTTCTACAAGCAAGACAAAGTGGCCTTTGATTCACCTCGAATCAAGGTGATTTGAGTTTGGAATACTACTTCTACATGAAGACAAAGTGGCCATTGATTGATTCACCTCCACTCAAGGTGAATTGAGTTTGAGATACTACTTCTACAAGCAAGACAAAGTGGCCTTTGATTGATTCACCTCCACTCAAGGTGAATTGAGTTTGAGATACTACTTCTACAAGCAAGACAAAGTGGCCTTTGATTCACCTCGAATCAAGGTGATTTGAGTTTGGAATACTACTTCTACATGAAGACAAAGTGGCCATTGATTGATTCACCTCCACTCAAGGTGAATTGAGTTTGAGGTGCTACTTCTACAAGCAAGACAAAGTGGCCTTTGATTCACCTCGAATCAAGGTGATTTGAGTTTGGAATACTACTTCTACATGAAGACAAAGTGGCCATTGATTGATTCACCTCCACTCAAGGTGAATTGAGTTTGAGGTACTACTTCTACAAGCAAGACAAAGTGGCCTTTGATTCACCTCGAATCAAGGTGATTTGAGTTTGGAATACTACTTCTACATGAAGACAAAGTGGCCACTGATTGATTCACCTCCACTCAAGGTGAATTGAGTTGGAGATACTACTTCTCCAAGCAAGACAAAGTGGCCATTGATTGATTCACCTCCACTCAAGGTGAATTGAGTTTGAGATACTACTTCTACAAGCAAGACAAAGTGGCCATTGATTGATTCACCTCCACTCAAGGTGAATTGAGTTTGAGGTACTACTTCTGCAAGCAAGACAAAGTGGCCTTTGATTCACCTCGAATCAAGGTGATTTGAGTTTGGAATACTACTTCTACATGAAGACAAAGTGGCCACTGATTGATTCACCTCCACTCAAGGTGAATTGAGTTGGAGATACTACTTCTCCAAGCAAGACAAAGTGGCCATTGATTGATTCACCTCCACTCAAGGTGAATTGAGTTTGCGATACTACTTCTCCAAGCAAGACAAAGTGGCCTTTGGTTCACCTCGAATCAAGGTGATTTGAGTTTGGAATATTACTTCTACATGAAGACAAAGTGGCCATTGATTGATTCACCTCCAGTCAAGGTGAATTGAGTTTGCGATACTACTTCTACAAGCAAGACAAAGTGGCCTTTGATTCACCTCGAATCAAGGTGATTTGATTTTGGAATACTACTTCTACATGAAGACAAAGTGGCCATTGATTGATTCACCTCCACTCAAGGTGAATTGAGTTTGAGATACTACTTCTACAAGCAAGACAAAGTGGCCTTTGATTCACCTCGAATCAAGGTGATTTGAGTTTGGAATACTACATCTACATGAAGACAAAGTGGCCATTGATTGATTCACCTCCAGTCAAGGTGAATTGAGTTTGAGATACTACTTCTCCAAGCAAGACAAAGTGGCCTTTGATTCACCTTGAATCAAGGTGATTTGAGTTTGGAATACTACTTCTACATGAAGACAAAGTGGCCATTGATTGATTCACCTCCACTCAAGGTGAATTGAGTTTGAGATACTACTTCTCCAAGCAAGACAAGGTGGCCTTTGATTCACCTCGAATCAAGGTGATTTGAGTTTGGAATACTACTTCTACATGAAGACAAACTGGCCATTGATTGATTCACCTCCACTCAAGGTGAATTGAGTTTGAGGTACTACTTCTACAAGCAAGACAAAGTGGCCTTTGATTCACCTCGAATCAAGGTGATTTGAGTTTGGAATACTACTTCTACATGAAGACAAAGTGGCCATTGATTGATTCACCTCCAGTCAAGGTGAATTGAGTTTGAGGTACTACTTCTACAAGCAAGACAAAGTGGCCTTTGATTCACCTCGAATCAAGGTGATTTGAGTTTGGAATACTACTTCTACATGAAGACAAAGTGGCCATTGATTGATTCACCTCCAGTCAAGGTGAATTGAGTTTGAGATACTACTTCTACAAGCAAGACAAAGTGGCCATTGATTGATTCACCTCCACTCAAGGTGAATTGAGTTTGAGATACTACTTCTCCAAGCAAGACAAAGTGGCCTTTGATTCACCTCGAATCAAGGTGATTTGAGTTTGGAATACTACTTCTACATGAAGACAAAGTGGCCATTGATTGATTCACCTCCACTCAAGGTGAATTGAGTTTGAGGTACTACTTCTCCAAGCAAGACAAAGTGGCCTTTGATTCACCTCGAATCAAGGTGATTTGAGTTTGGAATACTACTTCTCCAAGCAAGACAAAGTGGCCATTGATTGATTCACCTCCACTCAAGGTGATTTGAGTTTGAGGTACTACTTCTACAAGCAAGACAAAGTGGCCTTTGATTCACCTCGAATCAAGGTGATTTGAGTTTGGAATACTACTTCTACATGAAGACAAAGTGGCCATTGATTGATTCACCTCCAGTCAAGGTGAATTGAGTTTGAGGTACTACTTCTCCAAGCAAGACAAAGTGGCCTTTGATTCACCTCGAATCCAGGTGATTTGAGTTTGGAATACTACTTCTCCAAGCAAGACAAAGTGGCCATTGATTGATTCACCTCCACTCAAGGTGAATTGAGTTTGAGGTACTACTTCTACAAGCAAGACAAAGTGGCCTTTGATTCACCTCGAATCAAGGTGATTTGAGTTTGGAATACTACTTCTACATGAAGACAAAGTGGCCATTGATTGATTCACCTCCACTCAAGGTGAATTGAGTTTGCGATACTACTTCTCCAATCAAGACAAAGTGGCCTTTGATTCACCTCGAATCAAGGTGATTTGAGTTTGGAATACTACTTCTACATGAAGACAAAGTGGCCACTGATTGATTCACCTCCACTCAAGGTGAATTGAGTTGGAGATACTACTTCTCCAAGCAAGACAAAGTGGCCATTGATTGATTCACCTCCACTCAAGGTGAATTGAGTTTGCGATACTACTTCTCCAAGCAAGACAAAGTGGCCTTTGGTTCACCTCGAATCAAGGTGATTTGAGTTTGGAATATTACTTCTACATGAAGACAAAGTGGCCATTGATTGATTCACCTCCAGTCAAGGTGAATTGAGTTTGCGATACTACTTCTACAAGCAAGACAAAGTGGCCTTTGATTCACCTCGAATCAAGGTGATTTGATTTTGGAATACTACTTCTACATGAAGACAAAGTGGCCATTGATTGATTCACCTCCACTCAAGGTGAATTGAGTTTGAGATACTACTTCTACAAGCAAGACAAAGTGGCCTTTGATTCACCTCGAATCAAGGTGATTTGAGTTTGGAATACTACATCTACATGAAGACAAAGTGGCCATTGATTGATTCACCTCCAGTCAAGGTGAATTGAGTTTGAGATACTACTTCTCCAAGCAAGACAAAGTGGCCTTTGATTCACCTTGAATCAAGGTGATTTGAGTTTGGAATACTACTTCTACATGAAGACAAAGTGGCCATTGATTGATTCACCTCCACTCAAGGTGAATTGAGTTTGAGATACTACTTCTCCAAGCAAGACAAGGTGGCCTTTGATTCACCTCGAATCAAGGTGATTTGAGTTTGGAATACTACTTCTACATGAAGACAAACTGGCCATTGATTGATTCACCTCCACTCAAGGTGAATTGAGTTTGAGGTACTACTTCTACAAGCAAGACAAAGTGGCCTTTGATTCACCTCGAATCAAGGTGATTTGAGTTTGGAATACTACTTCTACATGAAGACAAAGTGGCCATTGATTGATTCACCTCCAGTCAAGGTGAATTGAGTTTGAGGTACTACTTCTACAAGCAAGACAAAGTGGCCTTTGATTCACCTCGAATCAAGGTGATTTGAGTTTGGAATACTACTTCTACATGAAGACAAAGTGGCCATTGATTGATTCACCTCCAGTCAAGGTGAATTGAGTTTGAGATACTACTTCTACAAGCAAGACAAAGTGGCCATTGATTGATTCACCTCCACTCAAGGTGAATTGAGTTTGAGATACTACTTCTCCAAGCAAGACAAAGTGGCCTTTGATTCACCTCGAATCAAGGTGATTTGAGTTTGGAATACTACTTCTACATGAAGACAAAGTGGCCATTGATTGATTCACCTCCACTCAAGGTGAATTGAGTTTGAGGTACTACTTCTCCAAGCAAGACAAAGTGGCCTTTGATTCACCTCGAATCAAGGTGATTTGAGTTTGGAATACTACTTCTCCAAGCAAGACAAAGTGGCCATTGATTGATTCACCTCCACTCAAGGTGATTTGAGTTTGAGGTACTACTTCTACAAGCAAGACAAAGTGGCCTTTGATTCACCTCGAATCAAGGTGATTTGAGTTTGGAATACTACTTCTACATGAAGACAAAGTGGCCATTGATTGATTCACCTCCAGTCAAGGTGAATTGAGTTTGAGGTACTACTTCTCCAAGCAAGACAAAGTGGCCTTTGATTCACCTCGAATCCAGGTGATTTGAGTTTGGAATACTACTTCTCCAAGCAAGACAAAGTGGCCATTGATTGATTCACCTCCACTCAAGGTGAATTGAGTTTGAGGTACTACTTCTACAAGCAAGACAAAGTGGCCTTTGATTCACCTCGAATCAAGGTGATTTGAGTTTGGAATACTACTTCTACATGAAGACAAAGTGGCCATTGCTTGATTCACCTCCACTCAAGGTGAATTGAGTTTGCGATACTACTTCTCCAATCAAGACAAAGTGGCCTTTGATTCACCTCGAATCAAGGTGATTTGAGTTTGGAATACTACTTCTACATGAAGACAAAGTGGCCATTGATTGATTCACCTCTACTCAAGGTGAATTGAGTTTGAGATACTACTTCTACAAGCAAGACAAAGTGGCCTTTGATTCACCTCGAATCAAGGTGATTTGAGTTTGGAATACTACTTCTACATGAAGACAAAGTGGCCATTGATTGATTCACCTCCACTTAAGGTGAATTGAGTTTGCGATACTACTTCTACAAGCAAGATAAAGTAGCCTTTGATTCACCTCGAATCAAGGTGATTTGAGTTTGGAATACTACTTCTACATGAAGACAAAGTGGCCATTGATTGATTCACCTCCACTCAAGGTGAATTGAGTTTGAGATACTACTTCTGCATGAAAGGCAATGTGGCCTTTGATTCACCTCCACTCAAGGTGAATTGAGGTGGGGATACTACACTACAAGGAAATGCGGTTAAAATTGATAGAATGTTGACAGGTTTTGTCCAAGTTGACAGGTGATATGTTTTCCTTCCATTCTCTTGTCAATTTTGTGAAAATTTAGACTTTCTGTCATTGTTTTGGACTTTTCGTGTTAATACTATGTCAATTTCGTAGCTTCTAATTTTATCAGAAGTAATCACTGAAGATGTTAAATCGAAGTGTCTATTTAACCAACTGAAGATTTCGGTGCTTGTTTTCTTTTTAATAAGAACATGCTGAAGTCCTTAATAAATTGTTTAATTACAGTTCCGGACTGAAAGCATTTCCTGCTGATAAAATAGGCATGCATTCTTATATTATATGCTTCGGTTATCTTTCAATCACGCAGACACAGCCATTTGGAGGAGGCTTAATTACCTCATGGACATTAAAATAAAATTACATAGACTACCAATATTCAACCAAATTTGTGGTGCCGGTGCTTATTAAGTAAAAATCATCCAAACATGGTACTGTTCGAAGATGGACTTAAAGACTTCTGAGTTTTTTACTGAAAAAAGTAAAGCCGCACAGAAGAAACTAGTACTCTATGGTAATGTTTTCAGCATCCTCGACTTCCCAAAACCGTCAGAGTGAGCAGATTACAGTTCATGGATGGAAAAAATCTCCTCTTTTTTTTTCCAAGCTAAATAAGCTTTGAGTGCTCCTTACATTCCTGTACAGTATTGCTGAAGAAATGAAGAACTCATTTGTGACTGTCAACAAAATCTACTACTTCATGATGATATGTTCATATAACCTTTCTACCCTACTGTACAATTGACTCACGAAGAAGGCAATCTCACTTGCACAGTTCTTCGTGTGCTTGCACCTCGAAGTTCTTACCATATCCCCGCCTGCAAATGTAAAAAGGTAGTCTTCTGTAGGGTCTAGTTCCGAGCGCCATTAGCACTTGCATTGGAGGGCTGCAACCAAATCCAAAATAAACAAGTTGTTCAAAAAACAAACAAAATTTATACAAATGAATCTTTCTATTTACGTTTCCATTATCCCCTGAATATGCGTATGCACTATCATTATTTGGGAGAGGACACTGCTTGCACTTATTTTTTAACAAAATCTTTCCCCTTCCCACAATTTGCTACTGCTTTTATTTTTGTTATAGCAATAATGAACACATAAGCATAGCCCAAACAGTAATCGTATTTTGGAACCGACGTGCACTGTACCTGTGTTCCAACATTCCGTGCTGGGAAATGCATTGACATGTGGGATCTGCTGAAATTTGACTAATTTGGATACTTGCTCTCTCTGCATTGTGGAAAACCAGATGACCACGGTAAGACTATTTAGCCATGTAATTTACATTTTTGTGTCCGAAATCTCCGTATGGGCTGCAGCGCCTTTGCATTTCTCTTCCTAGCGGTTTCTACCTTCACATATGCACGACAATAGGAGTAACAGAATCAATAAACCTGGAAACGTTATTACGAAAAATATAAACTGCTACATCCCTACCCACTTTGCGAACACATTCATGTCTTTTTCCATTTACGACAATAGAAAAAGTGCTTCCCTCAATCACCGATGGCTCCGTCATCATACATTGCACTAACCATTCATTGTAGAAATCACGCGCCATTTCACAAGGAATTGTTTCCTGCAAAGTCATACACCTTCACTGCGAACAAAGTTTCACGTCCGCAATCCTGCGTGATGAATGTCAATTCCAACAGTCATCAGTCTTGACAGTTCCAAAGATGACTTCATTCGCCTAAAATGCTGCAACAGCCAATTTGCATAGTGCTGCATTCGGAAACAATTCAAGACTCAACACAACGTCCTACATTCATAAAATGAAAATCCATCAATCCAATGCAATTGGAACTAGCAATCACTTTCACTATGGCATTTACGAAATTCACATTCACATGACAAGACATACAAGGACCTCTCCCTCAATTTAATTCAGTCAATGATTGAACCTCCCAAAATGAAATACACAATCGTTTCTGCTCAAAACAAAATCGTCTAAATACGCAATCATCACTTCTGCTGTCCTGAATATGCTCTCACTTCCTCAATTTTAGACTTGAACTTCATTTCCATGGAGATACTGCGAGATATACACAGATACAATTCAAATTTGCAGATTTGGAACTGTACCATGTATTTATTACTGTCTTTGCCGTACAACTTAATCTACATCATTGCAATTTCAATTTTCTGTGTTTACCAGACCCCTGCCTTCTTCTGTTGTAATGCATTAGTACCACTGACGTCCTCATGCTTACCTCATTGCATTTGCGGACACGCACGTTCTCACAGTTTCCTCTCTGTCTTCTGTAGAACTCCATCTCTTCATCCAGCACTTGTACAATGCCGACTTCAAAGCCAAACTGCCATCTTTTAGACCGGTGCTTCGAAAAAACCATCAAGAGGACGTCATTTGAATCCTTGGTCAGTTCTCCCTCCTATGCTGCGCATGCTGTCAAATTCTCTTTGTTTTTCTGCGTTTTGTATGAAATTGATTTTTGTTTGTTGCTGTAGACGATTCCAAGCTGGTTTATTTGCGCTCATGCCGATAAGATCCAGCAGAACGTTCGCGTGAGCTATGAAGGAAACAGATCTTCGTGGACTGTAAGGCTGGCTATAAATTTCATATCAACCGATCCCCAAGTTGCTTTCTGTTCCGGTTGGAAGGACTTCGCGCGCTCTCACAACGTCCAGGAAGGAGATCGCCTCAAATTCGTCCTCGCGCGCACTTCACACTTCGACGTGTATCATGCGGCACGCAACAACGATGACTTCTCCAGGTTCGGCGAGGAGGACGTCGCTAGCAGCGAAACTTGCTGATTGTCTAGGAGAGCTTTTTCACTCGTCGTATTTTTCAAGAAACATGGACACAGCACACAACTTCAACACAGTATCAAACTGACGAAGACGTACAAATTCAACGTCAGCCGCCTCCGCCGCGTGAGGTTTCCAAAACGCTTACCCTTATTTCAAATCAAGCTTCCAATTCAGCACAGGAGTTACTATCTTCTCGGCTTACCAGTACATACTCTTTGACCTTCACTGCACTTCCTTAATGTGAGGAACTTCATTGTTCTATGCATGCAAAACAATGCAGCATTTTATGCCGTCAGTAGGTTATAGTCACAGTTACGACTGATGGAGAAGCTTTTGATTACTTGGAACGGTATACAGTTGTATAGGCACCGTCTGTGGCTGCGAACATGAAAAAAATAGTCTTTGTAATTAGTTGCTAAACAATACTTCTTTTCACTTTCTTGAACATCCGAACTGTACATATACGTATTGCATGGTCTGATTATATCAAGACCTTCTATAGTAATCTACGAAGACAAGAGCAGTCTACAAAATTTGCTTTCTTCTAGTTCTAATTTCTAGAGTTTCATATCAAGAACTTTTTCTTCCTCTGATCCAGCCAAATTAACCTTCTTCCCACTAGTTCTGTTGACCGAAATTGCTAGCGAACACATTATGTCTCCATTACTGTCAATCCAGACACGCTAAACTTCTGAGCTTCTCGGCATGATTTGTCTCCAGACGCATACATCACGAAGATGAACCAACATCTACTGTTTTTCCACTGCACTCTTCCCTCTGCCAAAACAAAAACAAAGTAACTGTAATGAATAGACGTAATTTTCTGGTCTGTACATTTTTCCAATTTGTTTTATAGCTTATAAGTAAACTACGGCCCTATGCACATTGCATAGAAGTAGTTCGTTCCAGTACTCCACATCAGCACATCAGGTTCTCCATGGTAGGTCTATCCCTATTTCAACATTGACGGTTTGTCACTTCCTCTTCCTCTATTTAAATAGAAATCATTTGATACTAATAAAGAGCAATTCAAGAAGTAACACATACTGACAGGATGATCATCTTGCCTTCTGCCGTGACGTTTGCTTGAACACCTCCACCGACAGATCTCCATTAAGCCTCCCAAGTGCTGCAAACAGAGTACACAATTGTAATGAATCTATTTCAGAGCGTTCAAATTGTGTAAGTACTAACACAACAAATACACAAACATGAAATGCAGAACATGAGACTTGAAACAGCATTTCACGATGCAAGTATTTATAAAACCATATTCACGTTTCTATAGAAAAAAGAAGAAAGAATAAAAAATGTTCAGAAAGGGTTTCGACATCAAGTACTATGTTCAAAATGAAAGGTGCTTCCAGTAACGTAGGTGTCTTCCACTTTCAGATTGGTCTACCTTTCCAACGGCATGAAATACACACTTCCTTGGACCGTCAGCCTTGCTTATCAAATCATGCAATCATGTCTCCAAAAAGAATACATATAAGCCTCGTTGAGCTTAAAGTTGAACTCAAATGAAGTATTTCAGTCTTCCCATGTACAGTGAAGTATTTACCTGCAGGACTGTAGATGGACATACGAAGATTCACATGCTCCCAACACTCATCGAAATAACCAGGGGACGGAATGGACAAAGAAGAAGCACACACTGAAAATGCATCGGAATATGCTAAACATTTTATTTTAATTCATTTTAAACATCAATGACAATAACTAAGTAAAACTCCATCTGCTGTAACACAAAAAACTGCCATTCAAAAGTGGTACAACGACATAAAATAAGCTCGTGCATTTGCCGCATGGAAAATAAAAAAAAAGACGTACAAAAAAACCTCAATGGTACCTAGGGTTAAAAAAACAGAAATTATATAGGTCCAAAGCAAACACAAGTATCAACACTTTACCATCACCGGCAACAAACTTGTCTACCTACAAACCCAGCGTACACATATTTCATCTTCAAACAAACTCAGTAGTCCAGCCACCTGAAGGCATTCCACATCTTGTAAGTACTATTGAATTTACAAGTCACGTAAGGATTATCGATTCATGGAACCTTTCAGCTTCCAGAATATCGAGTACGCGAGATTGTAGGGAATCTCGAACCCTAAATGCGAACTTGTAAATGTTGATCTGGGAAAGAAAGTATCACTTCATCGACGAAGGAGTTTCAATAATTTCAAAATCAACGAACTGGATGCACGAATAAAAATTTCTAGAAATTGCTCAGTACAGTATTACTTAGATGCAGCGGCGGTACAACATAACAGACGAGACTACAAGCTTACTCGGTAATGAGAAGATCCGTCTCCAAGCTATCTATCTGGCCAGCGACAACATGACGATGAGGAGTCCTGCTATAGTCTACCGAGTACACAACGGTGCCATCCTAGGCATCAGGCCCCGACATCGCTGCTCCGAGTAATTGCTTTCATATGAAATAACTAAATTCCGATGAATACATAATTCACCATGTTACGCATATGCATAGGTGTGTGTTCTAAAACAATCTCATGGCCTGCATAATACGCTCGGATTACAAGATCCGCATTCCTGGTCACTGTCTGCCACAAGACGACCGCAGTCACTGTAAGACAACCCCAAGTCTTTTTAGAACAAAACCCCAAAACCCTAATGCAAAACTACTAAAATGTGTCCTAACTCTATTGAGGTATCGTCAACCAAGTGCAAATACAAACTAACTGAAAATAGTTCTTGCAGCTCACAGTGCACGCTCTTGAGAGTGTTTTAGGGATACTTTCAGGTACTGTACATATTAACTAGCATTGTGAATTCACATTCATGTCGAGCAGTAAGTGAAGAAAAAACGTTGAATGTATCATGTACAAATTTGACTACCTCCACCAGACTCCGTTTCCTCCTAAATTTTTTTGGTGCTAAGGCTATTGATTAAATCCCTTACTCCATGAGTACATGAAACACAAAGTGAGATAAAAATAGTCAATCCTAGAAAGAAAACATACCCTTCTTCATGCACTTCTGAGCGTGGAGAACTTTGAATTGTTGTACCTCGCCTTTCCTATCCAACATGACTTTGCGATATTGTTCCTCCACCGGAGGTAATACTGCTTTGGTTGGATACTGAGCATCTTAAATATTTCTCCAAATTGACGAGGAAAAATTAACTATGGCTCACTTGCTCGCTTCTCAAACAACACAGTAATGAAAAACATTAATTGCTGCATGCTTCAAGAAGCTGATTAACAAAAACATATCACATTTGCACTTATAGTCATATATATTGGTTAATCGTAACCACAAACGTCAGTGACACACGGAAGAGCACCAGTGTGATCCACATACGTGCACACACCTACATCCGTGTTGCCTCTAAAAAAACAAAAAAAAAGAGACGGCGACACAAACAATGAAATAAAATGATTACAGATTGTAGTACTTCCAACAAAATGTCTCACAAACAAGGCATCCACAATTTCCTCGAAAAAAAAACAAAAAACCCATCCCACGACTCTAAGGAAACACAACCCCTTTTTTCAGACCACATGTTCATCCGCACTTTGTATCCAAGTCATTATGGTACGCCGCACCAAATCCGTTGTCCTCTTTCTTCTTAATCAGATTCCATGTCCATGTCCTGCAGCAAGTCGATCAATACATTAAAACAAGTCGACCCATTCTGACCTTATTCAAAGTTGAACTGAGCATGGAAATATAACAGGAAATTATGTTTCGATTAAAATTCCTCTTTTTCCATTACTACATTTCAGAATATAGGTTCTACTGAACATCAATCTTACACACTATGCGGCTATGTAACAATGAAATTGTGTAACTCTTACTTTATGGAAACAACATTTTTTAATACACAGAAACAACTTGTCATTGTACAATTCAGTAGCCCATGCATTTTCGGAAGTGCGAATGCAGAGTCCGCCGCAAAATACTACAGCTTACATTTCACTCTGTTTTCATTTCTGCAACACGAAAAAATACTAAGTGAAAAGAAGCAGGATGTCATATAAGCTTGCCACGTTTTCCTCGATGCCTTCGGAAGAATGCGGTCCAGATGAACTTGATGTCCTCATGAAGGAATTGCTTCCATCATACTCCGCAGATGAGGCTTGTTCATGTTGCGAACCATTGACTGAATGAAATGTTTGTCCACGAAGTCCTAAACCACGAGTCGAAGGTCTTTCTACGTCTCCTCCTTCACCTGCACCTTGACATTGCAGGTTCTCTGAAAACAGCAATTCGGCTTCCAACCTATCTTCAACTTCTTCGGAAGAGTCTTCAGCGTCTACTTGTTGCACAGGTCGTCTTTGCCCATTCCGTCCCCGGGCACTTCCATGCCTGGTAGTTCTAGAGCGCCCTCTCTGTTTGTTTGCTCTCATTGGTCCTGTAGCCACTCTTCTGCCCGGTCGTCTTACGGGTTTGAGAATCACATTTTCACCGGTTGCTGCTAGAGGAATAATTTCTTCGCCCACTTCTCGATCAGGCCTGAGGCCATCGAAGTCATCGTCAACGCCCATTTCGAACATTGGTGTTTGAAAATCGTCACTATCATTGGGTAACACTCTCTTTCCCCTGACATCTTTCCTTAAGACGACTTGCCATCCGGGGGACTCTACTGCCTCCGAATAATAAACTTGCTCACAGTGCACCGGAAATGCAAAACTGTCACAACAAATGTTCCCATACCTTCTTCTGTAGTTTGCTAATGTAAAACCCCCACTTATCTTTTTTTATAGTTGCATTATTGCCACTATAATTTGCTTTCACAAAATCACAGACCAAGACCACTAGACAATGTCGTCGGTAGTTCAATTCCAATATTTCTTCAATGTGTCCCACGTATTCAACATCAGCATTCACCTGATTAGTATCCCGCATTCCATTTCTGCATACTTGTCTAAATGTAGCCGCCACTCCATTGTTTGCTGTTTTAAGCGACTGTTCTGAGCTCCGTACCCTATAATGGTTATTATAAGCATACATTGCTTTATACGCAGCAGCTGTTGGTAGTGGACCTCTTGTAGTGTCCAAGACCTCAGCATCCACGGTAACACCCTCCTGCCGTACCCAGTTGGAAAAGTCCGGTAATTCTCTAAGTTCATCTGGAAACGTCAGACGCTGTCGACGACCTCCTCTACGCTGCTGCCGGCGATAATTCTCTCTCTTGAAGACGGTCCCTGACACACACCACGTACCTCTTGCATGGCAACCATTCCACGAACAGTACAAGTAGTAAATTTTATTTTTTTAAAACAAAGATGTAGCGGTCTCCACTAGCAACGCTCTCAATCCCTCTCCCACAAAACAAAAAAACAACCTGAGGACTCTCAATAGCAGTGACTTACTAAAATATAATAATACATTCATCTGCAACTCCGTCAACTTTTCGAATCACTACAATACTTAAAGTACTGTGGAACTAAATCTATTTCAATAGAAGGATAGTAGGCACATTGAAACTTTCGTGTCCAACAGTTTCATAGTAAATGATTTTAGACATTAAAATAAAATGTTTCCGAAATTAAAAAACGTTGAAGACAATGAATAACAAATGCTTCATTGAAAATACTTCTACAAGAAAGTTCAAATACTGTACCTCCTGTAGGGCTCCATGTGAGACGTATTGTCCAAGACAAAGCCATGAATGAGCTTTCGGAACTCAACAGTCATAACTTGGTCTCGTTTTCCTCCTTCAAGAATTTCATCGTACATTGTTGGCTCCTCCTCCGCATCCCATGAACGTTTCGTAGTGGCATTATACTCTGACAGGTACTCATTCATAAATCCAATTGACTCTTCCCTCATGTAGCCATAGGCCATACTACCTTCAGGTCTGGCTTTGTTTTTTACAAATCCCTTCAGACCCTTCATGAAGCGCTCAATTGGGTACATAGACCGTGTATGCACCGGTCCACATAAAAATAATTCTTCAACCAAATGTAATGGAAGATGAAGCATAATGACGAATATGGATGGAGGGAACTCTTTCTCTAATGTACATATGGTTTCTGCAACCTCTTCTAATATTTGTTCCTTTTGATTGCAGTCGACCACCTTGGCAAAAATTTTACGGAAAAGTCTGCTCACACGCATAATTGCTCCAACCACTTTCTTGTCGCAAATGTTTCTCAGGGACAACGGAAGTACCTGTTGAAGTAAAACATGGAAGTCATGTGTTTTCATTCTGCTCATTTTTCCATTGTGAACCCGGTTACTGAGGTTCCCTACATAGTTTGTTGGGAACTTCAATTTCTTAATTGTATTTAAAAACGTCTGTCTGTCTTCTTTCTTGAGTACGTACGGTGCATCGGGCTTGAAAAAAGTTTGCCCATCACCATTCGGCACTAGGTGTAGATGCGGACGAATTCCCCTTGCTCGCATGTCTTCTCTGGATTTGGTTCCATCTGTTTCTCCAAGTAGAGTGCGGAGCAGAACTTCACAAATATTTTTTTCACAGTGCATAGGATCAAGTGTGTGCCGAATGGGAAGTTCCTATTGACATTAGTGTTCATCAAAAAATAAAGATAAGTCACCATGTTAACATAAGTAATGTATATAAAACATTTCAAAAGGAAATTAATAATTCATTACATTACGTTAAGGAAATGAAGAAGTACGGGCACGTTCATTGAATGGGAAAAAAAATTCAGTGCTGACTGTGATTTTACCTGCCAATACGGTAAAGTAAAAAGAATACTTATTCTTTTTACTCCTGTTTTCTTCACGGGGTCTCCTTTTGAGTTTGGCCTCCCTCCGCATAGCAGAAATGACTCTCGCCACCCACCTCGTTGAACAATAGTCAGACCAGACTGCCAAGGTGGAGCGTGATCATGGTTTCGCTTGCCATCGAATGCGGCTCTCGCATCCCTCCACCTATGATTGTGTCGTAACCACCTCCTATTTCCCAAGAAAACTGTCTTGTCTACACAGGTTGAGTGCTCTGCAACAGTACGCTCTCCACAAATTGGACAACCGGCATATCCTTTACCGGCTTGTCCTGAAATTAAAGTGTATGCCGGAAAGTCGTTAATAGTCTTCAAGAAAATACCACGCATCTTAAAGTTACGAGATGTCCCTGCTGCTTCAGACATATCAACCGCAGGAACCTCCTCCCACAGGTTTTTTAAGTCGTTCACCAATGGTTGCAAGAAAACATCAATTTTGTGTTCGGAAGGAGAGTTGGGCCCCGGAATGAGCATAGTTAAAGAAATAAAGAAACGTTTTGTGACCAAATATGGTGGTAGGTTATAGAATACCATCATTAAAGGCCACACCGAATGTTTTGTTGACTGTAGGCTATGTGGGTTAATCCCATCCAACGCCAATCCCAATCTGATGTTCCGTGGTTCTATACCAAAGTCTAGATAACGCTCTTGTACAAAACGCCATTGCTCGCTGTCCACAACAGACCTCATTTTTCCGTCCTGAGAGTGATTATTGGAATGCCATCTGAAATGTTTAGCAATAGTGGGGCATCTAAACATTCTTCTCAACCTTGTGATTATAGAAAAGTACCGAAGGACTCGAAGTGGCACTATCTGAGAGCCTTCCACATACCTTGACTTTCTGCAATGTGGACATTTGTCGAGCTCCGCATTCTCCTCCCAGTACAGTGTTCTTCCACAATCGCAGCAGTGGATGCTTTGGTGTGAGAGACCAAGTTTCATCAGAAGTGTCTTCATTTCATATGAGTTCTTTGGGCAATTGTTGTTGGACGGAAGAACATCATGTTTGAGGAAAGTTAGAATTTCATCAAGACAATGATGACTCACTGAAAATAAAGTGCACAGGGACATTAGAAGGCCTTATTCATTAAAATGAGACAATTTGGCACATTTGAGACTTTGGAAATTGGGGTGTGAAGGTCCATTGTGGTAACAATTGTTGAACACAAAGGTAAATTACTCTGAACATACAAAAAACAGAAAACAAACAAACCATGATCAGCCAAATGCGTCCAAGCAATTGAAGAGGGAAAAATATCGATTGGTGAAATGATGGGAAACTATTTTCATTGTTCAATGCCAGAAACAATTGAGCGATCATCACAAAGCACCCAAACACATACTCAGTAAGTTTAATATTTTTCAAAAATTTTAATACACAAAAAGGATGCAACTTTCACTGATGGTGTCAGCAAAATAGAACCAATGGTGTAAATGAGTAAAACCATGTGGGCAGTGGGGAGGCTTACTGTACATGAAGCTCCCTAATTTTTGTATTTAATGTTAATCTGTACTTATTATTTACCACGCTTTAATAGTAAAGGATGCTCAGAAGCCAAAGGCTTCGAAAACTTTTTAGGCTACCCTAAACATCGTTATCGCCTGTACAATTACTCTTGGTTGCTTCCAACGCTTTCAACTTCGCCAAGCCCTTCAAAACATCCTCCCGTTGAGAACGATAGTGGGGCCCACCTGCCCCGACCATCCCACTAGGGAAGCCCACACTCTGCGAGCCATCCTCTTTTCGCTTCCTAATTCGAATGTTTGGAGAAACCTCGGATGTAGAATGAGATTTGGCCCCCCCACGAGGCGGCCTTTGAACCATTGTAGCGACATCATTTACGTACGGTACTCTAGATCCAATTGACTTTGAGTCGAGAGAACAACATTGGTCTCTGATAATCCTCTGACGGAAAAGCGAATCAGCTGAGGCGATCGCTTAACCCCCACAGACAGCGAAGCACGAGGATCAAAATTCGCAATTTTTGCCCCAACTTCAACACTTCTCGTGTACCCAACTCGAGCGCAGGGGGCTGTCATCTCATCCATATGCGAACGTGCGAGGGTTTTCGGATGGATATCCTCGTCTTGAGGATCCATGCTGCCCCCGCTGACGGTCAGGTCTAGCTTCCGACTGGTCCCAGCCTCATTGCGTGGAGCCGGCGAGAAACAACACCCTTGAGCCGAGGACAACCGCTTCAACAGGGACGGTGAGCAGATGGGAGTCCTTTCAGGGCCGCGACTAGAGGGGCTGTCAACGGCGCCGTCCTCGACGTCCCCCTTCGAGAAATCGATGGCCGCAGACGTTGCGTCCTGTGCTGTGCGCATCATGAGCGGGCCTGAAAACACAGAGGGCTTCATGCTCCCCCCACCGGATTCGGAAAGCGACTTCTGGGATCCGGAAAGGAGACTCCTTGTGAGCCCGTGTTGGTTATGCAAGGCTCCAGCAACTGGAGCGTCTACCTGTACGAACACAAGAGTAGAGATGTCTTGCAAGCATCAACCCTCCAACAAGAGCACGAAGATCAGCATCACAATCCGAATGCAGAATGAGACACGTAGAAAATATGACTATGTCAAAATCCAAATTGAATTTATTATTTACAAGTGAAATTCCTGTACAATATGTACACACTACAAAATTGTCTTCCGGTCCGGAGAGATCTACGTCCTACGCCCGCCGGGCTCTATCACTAAATTAAACGCCGGAAGTTCAAACCGCGAACCCACATTTCGGGTGGACTCTCTCATCCCATGGACTATCCCACGGACCACCTTGGACAAAAAAGCAAGTGGGTCTCTGCCTATCCGATTCACTGACACATATTCTCGGAGGCCACTGGGTTCGCACTCGGATTCTAGACGCGAAAGCCACGGCAGGAGATCTCCCATGAGGAAGTTGTCCAGCCGTTGCGGGTGGCGCCAGGAGCGGAGGAATATGGCGTTGCCCTTCTCATTGCAGACACTCTTCTTGGGAGAGTCATCGATGAGAAGGGTATTGTCCGCTGTGAAGGATACATCCCCACCCGACATGGAGAAGATCTTCTCCGAGAGCACCTTAAGAAACACGGGCTTCGACCCATCGTGAAGAAACCGACCCCACGTGGTTTCTATTTGCCGACAGTGCTCCTATCTGAGGACTTCAAAAGGGGCCCTGTTTCCCTTGAACAGGAATTCCGCCACCATCTCAGTAGTCGAAAGCTTCATCGAGGACCACACTACAACCCTGGCCGTGATCTGCGAGATATCGTGAAGGAATTCCCGCAGATTTGGCCTGCCAAAGACCACTTTCGGTCCAATGATGGTGGGATTCATGTGGCAAAGTATATTTTGTTCGACACTATATGGCTTAAATTTTTTTAGCGTACGATCTTGACTCGCACTGGCACAAGATTCCGTTTAGGTCGAACACAATATTCAGCCACTTTCCCCTCGGTTCGGGCACTACTGGAGAGACACTTCGCGGCACGATCTCTCCGCGTTCCACCGATTCTACCTGATGAAAGCAAGACAACAAAGAAATGGAGTTACTTGTTTGAATGCAAAGTCAGGTGACCCAGACAACGGAACGGAGCACTGAAATCCACTAATCCATTGCTTGCTCCCCTTAGGAAGGGCTTTGACGGGCATCGGGCGATGCAAACCAACAGTAATGTTTGGCTGAGTAAAAAAGACAGTGTCAACAGAGTACAATTAGATCGACGCATCTACCAAAATACTGCATGTCTATTTTTATTTACAAGAAAAATAATATACATAATCGCATACAACGCTGTCATTCGAGAGCGGAACTATTCGCATGGCACTACTACGCTATACTTCTCAAGACGGTGATTGCTGGTAGGAGTGTCTTTCGACGCCAAACTATACAGGAGGACCCTCCTACCAAACAAAATACGTATTGTATGAGTGACTAGCACTACGGAAACGAGGGACCTATACATCGATCAGGTACACCATGTTCAGTTTTACCCTCGACTCGAGGCTAATCCATTACAAGTCATTGAGATATGTGTTTAGTGTCAGCGTTAGTGGATTAGACAGCAAATGCATTGTCCGGGCTCAAGAGGGAGTCATATGGGTCAGGGGATTGTACCTGTCCGGCTACTTCGTCTTCTTCCCGGACGTTGTCGAGGATGATGTCCTCTTTGTCACCGTAGTCTACACGATCGAGCTCTGGCGATCGCTGAATCGGTCCAGTCCCCTCCCGCCCGGATGCCGGACGGGGAAAAATGCTGCTGCAGCAACCCCATGATCCTCAGCCAGCAGAGCAGCATCACCGATCTCGACTTCAGAAACTCCCGTCTGTGATTTACCCTCGACTCGAGGGTAAACGCCAGCAACAACTACGCTGGATGAAGGAGGAGCCACTGGAGCCCCTGTAACTCTGACGTCAGCCCTCAAAGCCGAGGTATCTGGCATTAGATCGGGGAGTTCATCGGCTGGTGTGGACGCCACGATGTCTTCACCAGACGGAGGGTCTTTGGTTGGAGTACCCTCGTGTCAAAGATCCGACATGCCCGTGACCAAGTCCCATACCTCCTCCGACAGGTCCAGCGCGGGGCCAGCCTGAGAGGGTACTTGACTTTGCGTGGACTGGGAATGCTGTTGGCTCGGAACGGACTGCGACTGTGACGCGGCCAGGGCATGCTGGCTGGCAAAGAAGGCTTCCATTAGCTTGGCCATGATGTCCATCTGCGCCTGCGTCTTCTGCGTTTGTTCCTTCAACTCCTCGCTAATCCGGAGGGCCTCAACAATCTGCTTGTCCTTCGCCGCCAGCTGATCCTTCATGGCCTTATTCCTTGCATCCTTCTTCGCCCTCCGCTCCATCTTGGCCTCGTGCCACCCGGTCTGGATTTTTCCGGGGATTGGAGTAGGGGGGACCTCCTCGGCTTCCTCGACCGGGTCACCGGCGCTATCGGTGTCGTCGTAGTCCGAGGTGTGCAAAAGCGAGTCCGAGTCGACGTCGCTCAAGTCCACAGTTGGACGCTCGACCTTGGACTTTAATTTCGCTCCCTTCCTCGCCGTCTTATGGCGACGTCGTTGACCGCCTGAGGAGGACTTCCCCATAGCCTTCCTCTTGTCTTTGTGACTAGCGCGTGCCCGCTCCTTTTGCTGCTGCTCGACGAACTCAGAGTCAGTCTCCACGTCCTCCACCGCCAAATTGGGAATCTCCGCAGGGCCTCGAGGGATAGCCTTCCATCGCTGGATGTCAATCGTGTTCGTGCCGTACTCGTCGATCCCTTCCATTCCCACATCCGATTCCCTGCGAGCAGAACCAGGTAACAGCACGCCCTCCATTTCGGTTGCCCGATGAATACCAGACGATGTCGCTGCAGCAGTCGCGTGCCTTGGCGGGATAACTTTCTCTTGCGCATCCCCCTGATCACGCTCACGTAACCCTAGGTCTTCATCGGTATTCCTCTCGACGGATCTCGGGGATCTGGCGTCCCCTCCCGAGTTTCTTTTATGCTAAGCGGGTGTTAATTCAACATCATGACTTCTACGATGTTGTTCCTCGGGACCCTCATCGTTATCGGATGAGTTCCTCCGACCGGGTAGAGGGAGGTCGTCGTCTCCGTCACCGCCCAACGAGTCCTCCTCGTCCGATCCATCAGACTCTCTTTCTTCCGCGTCCTGTGATCCCTCCGGACTGCTTGGAGGAGAAAGCAGTTCCCCAGCTGTCGGGGGGGAGACGGAAACCAACACCGGCGCCTCCACGTACAGTGGTCTCAGATACTGCGCTGAGTATGGTGAATTTGAGTGGAGAAAGTCATTCATGTCCAGGTACGCACTTGATTTTGTGTACGCCCTATGCCTCGCGGTCAATGACTTCTCAACCAGGCCGTAGTAGTATGACCCATATAACTGAACAAGTAATAAACAAACAGGTGTTAGTCGACAAGGCATACGGATAAATAGCCTCGACTTGAGGTTACAAGGTAATGTCACCAGACATCATCCCTCATTACATACTGAACATCGATTCATCACATAAACAAGTTATCCTCGACTCGAGGGTAAATGGTAATCCCTACGGCAACCAATAAATTTTGCGGAAAGCGTTTCATGAAATGATAGAAGTTACCTTCGAGTCGAGGGTAGACATACCTTTGCAGCCATGGCACACTTGGCCCCTGCGAAAATGCCCAGGACGTTTTCATTCCGTACTGCGAAGCACTGCAGGATTTGAAGGTAAAACTCCATCCGCAGTTCGCTTGCGTAGATTCTCCACTTGGCCTCGTTGTTGTATTTGGCCTCGTTGTAGTACAAAATATCTGCAGGGCGATATTCTACCACCACCCTGTCGCGGACAGCATCCGCATGACAGTCACCTCTTTTAAAGAGGAACAGCATACGAACGTCTGGGGCCACTCTCAAGTGATTAGACACGTTGTCTAGTCGCTCCGCCCTCGATGGCAGGTACACCGACTTCACGATGTCGTAGTCCGGCATGTCCACCGTCGCGAAGTTGAGTGCAGCGTCAAAGTCCTCGTCGCCGCCTAGAATCCAGAGCCAAACGCTGGCCTCCTTGGCATCTGGCTCTAGTTTTGTAGTCATGTACTCGAGAAACGGCAGAAGACTCGACGTGTTCTTGTTTACAGCTGGCCTTTCCATATCCCGGACGTCCAGAATGGCGAGTTTGAGGGGACGGTTTACGTATATGTACATCTGCGTTTCCACTTGCACTCGAGCGCGCGCGTCTAGTCCACGGAATTCGAACCCTCCAGATTGTTCACCAAGTCGATACTTTGACTTCATGAATCTCTGGAACATTGTGGCCTCGTCCGAGAACTTGTCGCCAAGGTCTTTTGCCCTCTTCAGCTTGGCGTCGTTTGTTAAGCGTTTACTGAAGAACGACGGCTTCGGGTAGGAGAGTAGAAAATCCTACGTCGTCGATGAGAATAGGTGCCTCTTCTTCTAGGACCTCCAGACATCAAGGATGGTGTCATTATTCTCGTTGCGCAGTTTGAGATCGGATTTGACTGACATCATCTCCTCGTGAATGATTTTCTTCTTCTTCCTGCGCTCCACCCAATCCTGTGCCGTCTAATTATCCGGCACAAGATACTTTGTCTTCCCGACTGATACTTTGGGATGTTTGTGCCGGCGGTCCTCTGTCAAATTCAGCAAATGTCTAGCGAAGACCTCGAGGTCGTGGTCCGTGAAGTGACCAATATGCTTGAAGAATTCCCTCTTCAACGCAAACGACTTGCGATTGAAGTCGTCCATGTCCCGGAAGAGCTGTCGAGTGACCGGTTCGATAAGCTCGCCCTCTGGGTACTTGGTGAGAAAATCCTTCCACAGCTTCCAGATATCATCCCGCAGCGTGATGATCTTAATTTCGCTCTTCAAGTCCAGGGGGGCCTTGATATTCTTTCCTTCCTTCTCAGGGTTGATATTCTGGAATCGCTTCACAACTGCGTCCGAGAAGCTCTGCAAGACCATCCACACTGTGACATTAAAACACCTCATCTACCTTCGTCTCGAAGCTAATCAAGCATCTATTGCTATTGACATTGATGACCAACTTCGTGTTCTGCAGCAAGCTAGTATTACGTTGCCTGCAGGACCCTAACAAGAAACCGTAGTATTAGCCTCGACACGAGGGTAATGGTTTAGAAGGTAGTCTACCTTCCACTTGGCCTCGCTCAGGACAGATGCATTCCTCCTCCTTACGGGATCCTCGGCAAAGAGTGTCGGTCGAAGGCAATTGATCCAGACATTCCGGGAGCTAATGACTTGGCTACCCCACGTCGGCTGAGCGTGGTTGAGGTGATTCGTCGAGTTGTAGAACTGGGAGATGTTCACCAACTTCGACGCATCCAGGGTCCAGACAATGTACGCTTCCCACGTCCTGAGTTCCTTACGGCGTTGCTCGCTGCACTTTTCCAACTGCAGGTCTTTGGATGCTTGCACACTGTGTTGACCGTTGATGATCATGAACTTTCCCTTTTTGATATCCTCCCATCTCTGCGGCGGCTCCTTGAGCAAGCGGTTTTGATTGTCCACCGGCGTAATACAAAGCCGTTGTCGCTCTCTGATATGACCAAGGGCGATCAAGTTGCGCTTCACGGTTTCCGTAATCTTGTCCTCCATTCCCCGGATGACGTACTCGTCTCTTGCTTTATGGCACTGGTTGATGTGGACGATTTTTGGATCTTCTCCAAGTATGTAGCAGGCCCGGTGCTCCGCCCAGAAGTCCCGCTGAATGAGCCCGAACTTATCTGCTACATCCATTGGGGCCTCGGAGTCTGAGGTCTGTGCAACATTCGTCAGAGCTGATCCTGAACTTCCGGTAGCCGCAGCAGCTTTCGATTTCTGATGCTTATTTGTCCCGTCACCTACCGCCGCACCTCCCGACTGAGTTTTGGCTCGTTTCCGGGATTCTGATTGGACCTGCCCCTGTCCGCTTGCGCCGCTACCGGACCCTGGTGGCGCTGACAGGCTTCTTTTTGCCCCTACAAGCTCTTTCTGTTTCTTTCGCTGCGAACCGAGATGTGGGCAGGGCTTCACGGTCTTTACCGCGTGTTTGTCCAGCGCAATCCAGATGTTTAGGATTCTGTGGGTCATTGTCGTGGGCGGGCCTTCTGTCCAAGGCAGATATTTTGCCGTCTTGAATGTCTGGATCAGGTAGTCAACCTTTGCATCCTCCAGGAATCTTTCGATCTCCTGCTTGTCAAACCTTGCTCCGGGTCCGACTCCGTCCACAACAATGGAGTGCATGTGATCTCCGTCACTGCCGTCTTCGTTTACTTCCTGTAGCACGATCACCATATATCGCTGGCAGACACACTCAATGCGCGACACCTTCTCCTGCTGATGCTAGACGAAGAAGTTCCTCGTGGTTATCGTCTAGTATCGGAGGTGGACAAAGTCCTGAAACCGGTTTATACCAAATGACCACTTAGCAACATTCCCCAAAATTGCCAGAGTTTCCTGCACGACTCCTTGTCGTCATCAAGGAACGGCTCGCCCTCAACAGAATTGTCGAACGGTTCCATAAAGTGCTGTGTCATTTTGTAGTCGTAGGATTCATCTCCTGCCATCTTCAGGTACTTGTTCCTGCGAAACCAATGTGTTGTTAGTTTACCCTCAACTCGAGGCTATTGTCTAAATAAGTAATCGTGACATTCGTCCATGTGCTTATTCTGGTTTCTGTTTCGATAGTTGTTGATTCTTGTCGACCCGTGGGCGCAACCTTCTTTTATGTGTTCTTGGGTGTCGTGATCCTCGGAAGTTCAGGTCACCTTACCGTATTATGGTGTACCGTTTGCTTACTACATAAAGGTGGTGGCTGCGTTCTTGTGCATGACGATATTGGACAGAGGAGATGGTTTGCATTTACTAACACGGACCTCCTAGGATCTTCGAGTTGTTAATGGGACATGGTTGCTACAGTTTACCTTCGACTCGAAGGTAATCGGGTTGTGCTCTCATAGATTGCGGATAGTGGTTCTTCAGGTTCGGACCTTTCACTGCTTTGCTGCGGTACCCTCCGCGTAGAGGCTTCTGTGTGGCTTGTGTTTGGCTTCTGTCTGTCTTCTGTTCGGCTTTCAGACTTTGTCTGTAATTGGCAGCCTTGGCCATAATTAGCTTCGTCTCAAGGGTAACTAGAGAAATCTTTGCTACCTATTACCTTCGACTCGAAGCTAATCGGACGGCTCTCGTGGTTTTGGGTGTTGTCATGTCTTAGGTTAGGATTCTACTATGTTTGTCTTTATTACCTTCGACTCAAAGGTAAACCAGTTGGACTGAACATTTGCTTCTTCTAGGCATTCGGGATACGTAATTCCTTGACGGTTTCGATTTTTGCAAATCACTGATATAATTACCCTCAAGTCAAGGCTAATTACCCTCAAGTCGAGGCTAATTACCCTCAACTCGAGGGTAATTAGGCTCGGTTCGAGGGTAATTAGCCTCGAACCGAAGTTTTAGGGTGGATAGAAGATGTAGGCATTTTTATAAGTGACTTCTTGTGCATAAATCCTAAGGCTTAAACCCTAAATCCAAGAGTGTGGTCTGTAGAATTCATTACCTCCAAATTCAATTGTTTGATGTTCCTGGGAAAGCTTTGAATTCAATTTGAACATCGAGAGTGAGACCTACAATCACAGGAATACAACGTTATTGCAATTTTAAGGAAGACACCTGCATGAATCAATGAGATTGAATGAAGAAAATCAACGTCATAATACTACTGTTCACTTACTATGAAAGTGCTTAGGATTCTAATTTTGAAACCCTGGACTCGTCATAGTAATGCGAGAACATACACAACACGAAATCCACAATAGTAATCAAGACATAAAACTAAACCTCCAAAAGAAAACATATATGAAGAAAAGGTTGTGAATTAAACGAAAGGAGCGCCCTGCAAGTGTTCACTGAGATATATGGAAGTCAATACCTGCGGAATTTCAATGATGAGGACAATCCCGAACTCAAAAAATCACCGAAAAGAAAACTTTGAAGTGCAAGACCGCCGCGGCTTCTCCACTGCAAATCGCAACGCGAAATTCTGCACCGCGAACTGAAGCGGCCAGCTGAAACGAGAACTAAACCGCACGACGAATCTCTCACGCTCAAATCTCCAATGCATCAAACTCACACCTCGGAGCTAAAACTGCCAAACTACCGCTGTCACGCATAGGTACAAGCGAGCCGCCACAAAGCCCCAGCTTGCAAAACCAAGCTTACACCGCGAATCTACCACGCCCCAAGCACTCATGCAACAAGCTCAACCTGTACCATGACAAAAAGGAAGTATACAAGCGCGTTAGCGGCAATCAGTACCCAACTTCCAACTAATGAACATCGAAATAACAAAAAACAGAATTACAAATTTCAGACCACCATTTTCAGATTGCAGACAAAAGATAGGGTAGATTTTGAACCGCGATTCTCACACCTGTACGCACATACCACTGAGCTCACACCGCTACGCCAGGATAGAACGACGAACCGCGATGCACACACCTGTACGCACAAATCTCTCACAAAACACCGCTAACGACGAATCGCGATGCTCACAACTATACGCACAAATCTCTCATAAGACACCGCAACGGCAAGAAAGAACGACGCCTTAAACCCTAATGCACCTGTACACACACGACACCCACAATGCGGGGAAGACCGCAAGGCGCGACGAAGAAAACGAGAAGAATACGCGACGAAGAAAACGAGAAGAATACGCGACGAAGAAAACGAGGAGAAGACGGTGCAAAAAAAAATGCAAATGACAGGGCGTGCGCGGGGGAGGGAGATGACCGCCCGAACCCGACCCGAGCCGCCAAACCTGGTTCGGGGCAGGTGCGACGGTTTCGAACCTGCCATGGACCCCCCCAAGCCTCCGATTCCGCCTTGGCCAAAGCCGGACTTGCTACTTCAGTCCCAATCCTGCGCCGAGCCAAACAACAGCCTCGAAACTTGCCTTGTGCCCCTCCAAACCTAATGCTTTGGTCTTGAACCTCAGAGAAACATCCCCAAGCCTATAATAAATTGAAAATTTGAAAAAACAAACAAAGTGCAAGTGTAAATAATTATTTCCTTTCACTTTCATTGTCAAAATCTTGGTGTCTTTGTGGTCAAAATTTCTGAAGTGTTATTATACATACTTTCTTAGTAGTGTAGGCAATACAAGTTTCTATACTTTGATAAATTAGTGAAGCACAAAAATATAAAGTTTCTTGCTTTTTCGCATATAAGAAGCTAATTTAGGTGTGTTTTGATGAAATCAAAGTCAAATTAATACAATTTATTGCATAGAACTGAAATCATAAAACTGAAGACATAGAATTTCCTGTCAAATTTAACACTAATTTTGAAAGAAACTACAATACAATAGAATATAGAAGTTGGAAATATCTTCAAGTACGTGAAAGTAAATAAAAACTTAATTTCTAAATCACTTCAATCCGCTTCTACAGAATACCAAAAAACTGAACAAAAAAGAACGAACATATACTTTAATGATGTGAAAAATCAAATGTCATAGAATTCCATTTTGAAAGCGAGTTGAACCAAATCGTACAAGTTAGAAATATCCCCAAGTATTTGAATAACCACAAATATTAAATTCATGTGTAATTGCAATCCACACGCACGTGGATTCAAAAAAATATATATTAAGGTTGAACCTGTACTTTAATGGTGTGAAAAATCAAATGTCATAGAATTCCATTTTGAAAGCGAGTTGAACCAAATCGTACAAGTTAGAAATACCCCCAAGTATTTGAATAACCACAAATATTAAATTGAAAGGTAATTGCATCCAACCGCACCTCAAATCAAAAAAATATAGAATAAGGTCGATCTTGTACTTTAATGGTGTCAAACATCAAATATCATAGAATTCTATTTTGAAAGCGACTTGAACCAAATCGTACAAGTTGGAAATACCCCCAAGTATTTGAATAATTACAAATACTAAATTCATATGTAATTGCAAGTCACACGCACGTGGATTCAAAAAAATATAGAATAAGGTCGAACCAGTACTTTAATGGTATCAAACATCAAATGTCATAGAATTCCATTTTGAAAGCGACTTGAACCAAATCGTACAAGTTGGAAATACCCGGCCTCAAGTATTTGAATGACCACAAATACTAAATTCATGTGTAATTGCAATCCACCCATACATCAATCTAGAAATAATTGGAATGTTAAAAGTAACCTGTGCGAGACCTGAATGTCTGTTAATACTAAATGTCATAGAAATTGATGTGACAATAATTAGTGTCTTTCATATTGGAATATCTTTGCATTAATTTTGTAATGTCATGCCTTGATTTGTATAGGCAGACTTTGTTCTTATAAACCCAAATCTCAAATTTGCTTCAAGTGTAGGGAAGTTAAATTCATTGTAATAAAAATAATTTGATCTTGAAGTGGGAATTGCTTTAAAATGACCGATGATAGATTTCCATGTCTTTTTTTTTTGCAAGAGTATGCTTTAAATAGGAATGACATTGAATATGAAACTGACAGAGGATGTTTTCTTAAGATTTTAACAAATTCATTGGAACCATTATTTTAGTTGGAGGTTGAAATATTAATTTGGATTTGTGAAAAAGATTCACATGTTCATTTACACGTGGTCCATGGTTTTGGGAAAGTTAGTTTATAGCTATTTAGCACTTTTAAACATAGTTCTACTATAGTCAATAAAATTATTACCTTCCTATCTTGTGCACATTTTTTTGAGAAGTCCCCGGAGTATCTTGTTTAACTAAAATCCTAAACTCTATTTTTTGGAGGCAGACGCTAAAACCTATAATTGAACTCATGAACCCTACATTCTAAAACATGACCTCTGAACATCCACTGAATTTGAGAGTTCCTTTAGTTGAGACATAAAGAATATGAAATATTCTAAAGTGAAATAAATAGCCAACATGCGTAAAAATAATTCTAAATTCGCATGAACTTCTCAATATCTTTTGGACACAATCAAAATAAATAAATTTAAACTTGTAAGGTAGGACTCAGGTTCCAAAGTGGTGCAGGCTTGAAAATGAAGCCCTACCTTTTAAGTGTGCATTGTCTGTACATTTTTTTTTCCATAGCCCTTATAAATGTACAGATAGTGTACATTTTACACGGGCAACTTTAGAGCCCTATGCCCGTCCATCTTCAAAATTCCGTATTTAATTCCGAAAAGCTCAAAAAAATGTGAAACGACTTGGGTTATATGCCAAATCCACTTCTCTTTCAGGTAAAGTTCACTGAAAATTATTTCAAAAAGTTATATGTTCCCCTATTTCAATTCCAGATCTTAGGTGGGTGGATTATGGACCTGCTATCTTAGTCATATACAGAATGTCAACGATCTCACAAAAAGCGGCTAGAGAATGTGGAACCCATGTTCCATCATGCTGAGTGCGCATAATCTTTGGAAAAGGCACTCCAGAAATAGTTGTGGGAGAAGTCTCCCCGGGGACGCGGCTCCTTTTCATTTATTGCAACGGAATGTAAGGAAAAGTCGTGCATGATAAGGATAAGCACAGCCTGCGCGCAAAATTGGAGTCCGTTTGAATTCAAGAATGTGGCGCGCTATTCTTCCCGCGTCTTCTTCCCGTCTTCTTCCCTCTAGCTTGCACGCTTAGCTCGGATCGCTCACGGCGATGGAGGCGTTTTGCAGTCATTCTCGTACTTGTTGTTGTTCCTTCTCCACCTGACCAGATGAGAGCAGAGATGCATAGATTTCGAGACTTACGTCCGTGTTCGCTGTTTCTGGCACTTGCAAGCGACTTGTGTACATCTAAGCAGTTTTCGTAGTGAAGAATGGCCTGTAAGGAAATCCTGTGTCTTTTGTAAGGTTGTTTTGTCTACATTTTGCGATATTGTTCATGTATTTGCATTTTTCAACACTTCATTGATACGAAATGACAGATGCACGTCTTATTGAATTCCTCTACTTATGTTTGTGGTAATCTGTGATTGCGCCTTATATTGTATGTTTGCGGCGTTGTCAATATAATTCATGAACTGTACCGATTTTTACGCCGTGAATTTCTAAGCGAGGTTACAAATTCCATATTATCTTTGACTCGAAGGTAATGTAGGTGTAGCGTTGAACCATCACCATTTACCCTCGAGTCGAAGGTAATGTAGGTGTAGCGTTGAACCATCACCGTTTACCCTCGAGTCGAAGGTAATGTAGGTGTAGCGTTGAACCATCACCGTTTACCCTCGAGTCGAAGGTAATGTAGGTGTAGCGTTGAACCATCACGTTTACCCTCGAGTCGAAGGTAATGTAGGTGTAGCATTGAACCATCACCATTTACCGTCGAGTCGAAGGTAATGTAGATGTAGCCTTGAATCAACACCGTTTACCCTCAATTCGTAGGTATGAAAGGGAAGTGGAGTGTTGTCGTCGGAATCCACAGTGTGCTGAATTTACCTTCGTCACGAAGGTAATAAATGGAAGCTACAGTTATGCTATATATATTCGGGTGACAATTGAATATTGTGTACAACAGAGGAAATCGAGAATCCTGATATTAGGATTTGGTTCGTCTGCTAATTTTACTTCGGCTGAGGGGTAGTATGATGACTGTTCTTTTTTATCTTTAAACAATGTAGGTTTAGAGGGGCGTCTCATGGAAATGTCTTCAATAAGTAATTTGTATTGTTTAGTTCAATGACATGGTAATTTACCTTCGAGTCGAGGGTAATTGTTCTGTGGTACTGAGTGTCAATGACCTCTACTATGTTGCTCGTATGTGGCTCTGGAATAAATTCCTTTGTTGGTTTTGTGGCGCTCCTTAGTAATGTTGAATTTACCTTCAACACGAAGCTTAGTTGGTGTTGGCTTCCTACTATAGTACTGGTTATGCCTCCTCATTGTAGATCAAGTTTGTGACTGCTGGTGTGTGGGCTAGATTTGGCTGTACTTATTATTGCAGTGGCCGTACTAGATGAGAGGATTGATGAGTGGAATGCGATTACGTTATGACTGTATAGGGTCAATATGACAAGTACATTTTCTTGTATGTATGTTCTTGTGGAAATCATGTATTTTCGTGTCGAAGATGAGTACTATGAAATCATCGTTACTTGGCGGCTTCCAATGACTTGTGCTTGTTTTTGTGCTCGTAGGATGGACATCCATGGTCTCGACAATTTTGCTATCCCTATTCCAATTTTGGCTTCGGATGTTGTCGCAGTCCGAATTTTTGGTTTTCAGTTGTTAATCTAGAAAACGGAACGGAAACTATCGATTAGTATGTAGGCTTTGTCTAGAAACAGCAGAGGACGGAAAATTAGGAAAGACATTGAAATAGTGGAGTAGTTTGAACGAATCCAATCCTAGTGGTGACACCCAGGAACCGGATTGGAATCGGATCCTTGTCCGGAAGTAGCAGTGGACCGGATTGGGGGTATAGAACCGGATTAGGGTTAGACCGGATTGGTGGGACCGGATCGGTAAATGTCATCATGACGAATTTTAGGTTAGGAGAGACTATAAAAGCCCAGGACCTCCTCAGTCACTCCCCATTTCCAAACGCTGTTTGGTGAGAGTATTTTTGGCGCTCCTCGTTTTCAAGTGTTGTGAGCGTGCGCGTATTTGTGTGAGCAGTAGAGGTGTGCTGCAGGGTAGGTTTCCGGTTGCGTACCGATCGCTGTGCAGGTTTCCGGTTGAGATCGGAGAGAGAATGTGAGAACGTGACGTGCGGCTAGGACTGTGTGAGGTAGAATCGGAAAGGACTGTCTTAGATCTAGTCTGTGTCCATGCCGCAGCTTAGGCGGAACAGACCAGGCCCATCCACGTCGTCGGCTCCGGTCAAACTCCGGAAGGTTGTTCCGGTTCTCCCTTCGACAGAGGAGGAGATGGAGATGCTCCGGTTGGATCTCAACCGGATGGGGTGCCAGGGTTTGCTCGACAAACCCTGGGGTTTTAAAGGACGAGCGGATGGTGAAGGAGATCCAGGGGAAGTGGACAAACCAGTTCGACAACACGATCCGCTGTGTTCCACATCAATGGACGGAAGAGATCTGGAGGGAGGTTTATAAGTTCCGGGCAGGAGGCCATGGGATGGCAAACCGGAAGGACGAGTACGTCCGGGGCAAGTTCTGAGGAGCGGTCAACCCCAAGGACGGATACGCGGTGGAAGACTGCATCGACGACCGGCACCGGAAACTGTTACAGTTTTTGATCCCGATCCTCCATCCGGAGAAGCCGACAAGGGTGACAATCACCCTCGGCAACACTATTTTCGGTGCCCTGAGCGGTGACCGGAAAGCGGACTGGGCCCGGATCATGTTCGATCTGGTGGCCCAGTTGGCGACGAGGGTCGGAAGGAGTAGGCCGACACCCGTGTGTCCCTACCTCTTCCACCTCTATGAGCAACACCAGCTCCTTTTAGACTCGGAAGAGAAGGAGTGGAAGGCCCAGGAAAATCTCCTGAAATACGGAGAATCGGAAACGGACGAGGAGGAAGAGGAAACCGGATCCGAGACCGAAGAAGAAGAAGAAGATGAAGAAGAGGCGGAGAGGCAGCCCAAGCGGCACAAGACGAATTCTCCGACCGGAAGAGGATCTCCACTCGGTGATAAAACCAGAAAGGAGAAGACACCGGAAGGGGAGAAGACAGGCTGTTCAAAGAAGGGACCGGTCGACCCGTTCGAGAAATTGGTGAAGATCCTCGTCGACATCCGCACGGACTGGGAGGCGAAGAGAATCGCCCTACACCAGATCGGAGAGTTGGTGCAGGCAACACTAGATAGCAAGTTGCCAGGGAAGGTAGCGGAGTGCATCACCAATCCGGTCGAGATCCGGAAGCAGGAAGCGGAGATCCGTCGACTTCAAGAGGAGGTCGACATGTTGAAGGCGGAAGTGGCCACCTTCAAGGAAGATATGGCCGCCACCCGGATAATGGCGGACGAGACGCAGAAGGTGGCGGAATCGGTGAAGGCGACTTTCGGTGAGACCGGAAGCGTGGCAGTCAGGGCCAGACTCTTCGATGAGAAGGTCTTGGAGGAGAAGAAACTATCCGGTACCCGGATAGTCCGGATCCTGACTGACTTCACCGAGCAAGTGGAGAAGAATTTGGTCTTGGCACGAGGAGCGGCGGACCGGATGGAGGAGTGTATACAGAAGCTGACCGGATCGATGAGGGTCCACCTATCGGACATCTCCATGCCGGAATCGTTTCCGGAAGTGCCAGACCCAAGGGAAGGAAGGGACCAGACTCCGCAGTCAAAGCCGAGTCAGCCTTCTCAGACCGCGCCGATCAACATCGAAGACTCTCCCGGTTCTGACATGCCAAATCCGATGGCCGGAGAGCGGAACAGGAACTTGGAAGAAGTCTTCGAGCAATTGGAGGCGGAGCCCAAAAGTCCTTCGTTGGGGCGCGGGATAGCGATGTAGAATAAGTTAGGAAGGATAGGATAGGAACGGATCCGGATTAGTAATCCGATCCGGTAGTGTTAGGAGGACCAGAAGTTAGGATCCGGATTTAGGTTGACTTTTAACGGCTCTTTTTGCCTTTTGTTATTTTTGGAAGTTCTCAAAGTGTATATAATTTAGTCCTTGTGCTGAGGACTGGGAGTCTTTCCCTCTGCATCTTTCTTTGTGTTTTCTCCTTGTGCTTCTTTGTTGTACGATCTCCCATGTCTTGGCAGGATTGTGCGTGAGGGAGTTCGGAAGGCGCGAGCGGATGCGATGGGATTTCTCCCCTTGGTGTTTTCTTGGTTCTAAGTGCATGTGAGTGGATAGGATAGAGTTGGGAGTGAACTTCAGTGCCTCAGCGCGTCTAGAGTTTGAGATTCCGGGTGAGAAAGCCGTTGTTAGGCTAGGCGGATAGGGAGGGAGTCCTTAGTCGCGCTAGAACTCCTGGGTGAGAAATCCGGTTGAGTGTCCGATCTCTTGAGAGGTCTCACCATCTTAACAGTAAACGGAAGAATTCTAGTTGACGTTGGAATGGACGGGTGCACTTGTAACCGCCTTAGCTTCGCACGGAATAGAATGACATCAGGGTCGTTGTAGTATTGAGAGGATCGTACGGGGGGTCTTTGTGTGACCAGTGGACCGGATTGCAATCTGGATTGCTGTGAAGGACCAAACCGGATCCGTACTAGCCTAGGAAGGAAGAGATTTGGAAAGTGGGTCTTCAGCCACTATAAGTCACGGAAGGTGTGGTGGGCCTACCACTCTCAAAAGCAAGCGGCGAACCCTCTGATGGCTAAACAGAGGTAAAACCAAACCGGATAGGAGAGGAAATGGTTGTGATTTGTCTAGAGCGGATTGGCCTAGACGGATACCCGGACCGGAAGAGATAGGGTCCTGGGGTTGTGTTGGATTCGATAACCGGAAGACTAGCTGGAATTGGAAGATAGAAAGAATCCGGTCCTTTGTTTTCTGGGTGTTTTTGGTTCCGGTCATAGGAAGAGGACCGGAAAAGATGACTGTTGTCCCTGACTTGACTTAGTTCGTTAATAGAGTTAGATACTTCACAGAATCTCGTGGGTTTGATCTTTAGAGTCACTTTGTTATGCTTTAGAGTGGTTTTTGGGAGTATAACATGGGAATTGCTTATCCTGTGCTGCGACAGATGTTGTTGACTGTGATGGAATTCCTCGTTCGTCTTGGAATACAAAATGTGTTACTTTGCGTAACGAAGCTGGAAATGACGTCGCCAAAGGAATCTGTCGTAGCGTTGATGCCGATCTCGTCATTGACAGTGATGGAAAGCCCCTTGGTGATGATCGTGTCGCTGTTCAAATTGCGGAATCATTATGTGAAATGGAGGTTCCATCAGCTTGGATGTGGTCAATGCGTTCCTGGCATATTGCGCGAGTATTTTTTAACGGTGTTAGCCTCTACGATCATCAACAAACAAATTTGTACAACACTGCTGTAAATGCTTCCAGTTGTCGTGCGCGTGTGGGAGTGCGCTCTTATGAGAGTTCTCGAGAGAGGAGGGAGCTTGATCTCCCTCCTAAAAAAGAATCCCTTCTCAGCACCCAATCGATTGTTGGAGTGTCCACTTTATCTTGTTGCTATAAGAATTGCTTGCAGCATTTCCCTTGTAGCGAAATTCAGACGATTCGTTCTGAATTGCATGTAACTGGTGGAGTGTATGTCCGCAAGTGATGCCTTCTTGAAGCGCATAGGTAGAAGCACAAAGACCAAGTAGGGAAGGAATGGATAACATTGAAAAGTATTGATGTTTGCCTTCCTGCCTGGTGGACTATCCACGGGATATCAAAAGCGACCTTCTACAGGTTCAAGCGCATGGCTAATGATGGGAAGATAGCAGAGTCGCATGGGAATTTGGGGTCTAAGAAGCCACGCACACAGACTGTGCAAGCCACTGCCACACTTCGGACTTTGGTTGTAGGGCAAGCAGACAAAATGCCGCACAAATCGAGAACATTAGCTTCAGGAGAGAAAGTACCCGCAATGGTTTTGTCCTCTGTGTTTCAATGGAGTGACCAACTACCAAAAATCAATGAAGCCAATGCCAAGTTCGATTTGCCGCCGATTTCTTCCAGTGGATTGAGTGGCATTCGACGTGCTTCTTTTCCTGAGTATTCTGCAAAGGCACGTGGGGACACTTTTGCAAGGTGTGGTCTATGCGATACTTACAAGCAGTTGAGGAATGCTTGCACTCCATTGTCTACAGCACAGGGCAAGTGGGACAGAATTTTGAACACCCATCTTTGTGGACAAGAGGCCCACAGAGTATTGTACTATTCAAATCGATATGTGTCAGAGGAGTTTCCTGAAAAAATGTTGTGCATCATCCACGATAAAATGGATCACTCGAAGACTGCTTCTCCGCACTTCTCTCACAAGACCAAAGCAACAGATTCGTACATGAAATTGCCAGTTGCTGTCACCGGCATGATTGCTCATGGCCATGGCGACATTCAATATGCATACTATGGGTTGGAGATTTTTCCTACAGACTCAAACCATATTGTTGGGTCTATTGCAAGGTTGTTGCGTGATTTTGAAGGAGTTCCGAAGAATTCATCTCGCATTCTGTTTTCTACGGAGGACAACCAATCCCCTTTAATCCAAGCGGTATTGGAAGGTTCAAATATATGTTTGGACTCCCTTCTTCCTCCTCCACAGGAACCAATCGCTCATTGTCCTTTACCGCCTATATTGACTTTACAGCTAGACAATGCGTCTGGGGACAACAAGAACCGATGGGTTTTTGCTTTTTGTTCTTTACTTGTGTTCAAAGGCATTTTTCGTGAGATATACATCAACTTCCTCAATGTTGGGCATACTCATGAAGATATAGACGCTCTCTTTGGTCGATGGAGCACGATGTTGAAGATGAAAGACTACGAAACACTTCCTAGGCTTATGAAATCCTTCATGGATTGTGAAAGTCATCCCGTCATTCCTCACTTCATCGAGGAAGTTCCTGATTTTAAGCTATTTATGCAGGGATACTTAGGTACAGGTGGAGACTTCTTGGAAGGTCATTCTACGTCCCAGCAGTTCAAATTTTATATGGATTCAAGTGGATGGCCTTTGATGGAGTACAAGAATTTGTGTACAGACAAGGACTGGTTGCCAGAGCATGATAGAGGGATTCGGTTGTGGTCTGAGACAGAAGACGGTCGTCCCAAAGTGCCAAGCGGAAGTCCAACACCTTTGGCTCCACAACAAATGCGGGCAGTAGGTGAAATCAAGAAGGGTTTGGATGGTTTTATTTCACACTGGAACAGAATGGCAAATATCGAAGAGTCTGGAGAGTTCAGGCTTCTAAATGGTCCCATAAAAGAGTATTGGAAGGGTGTGAGGGCGGCTTTAGATAAACCTCTAGTGGTTCGTGAGACGTTGAAAGATGGATTTTGGCCGGCTTCTAGGATCACTGAAGAACCGGAGGACCGAATGCGAGAAGATGGTACAGTGCGTGAAGAATTTGCTCAAGATAGACCTTTTGTTGGGCGTAGGCGCGACCATCCTAGACCTTCATTTTGTATTGATAAGGATTTGTTTGCGGGATATTTTGTCGTTGTGCGACCCACTGATGATGACCCAAAGCCCTTCTGGCTTGCTAGAGCACTTACGAATCCGAATCCGGATCCGGGACATATGCATTTGATCCAAATTCAGTACTGGACACCTACATCAGGTCGTTTCATTGACTTGGATATGTATGCTGGGTGGGACACAAAAGCAGGGAATGTGTGGCGTATGGATCGTATAATCCCTCCTTGTTGGTCAAACACGGACTGTATCATGACGGCATTCAAGCCACGTGGAAAGAAAGTGGTCGACAATATTCTTCAAGTGATTTCGAGAGTTACTATTCCGAAGGCACAAATGAACATCATCAAATCATCAGTGGCAAACTTTATGCCAAATTGCAATAACGATGATGTCTTGGATGAAGATGAAGAGTAGTTTGTAGCTGTATTAGAAGAGTATTATTTTTAGATCTTTGATTCTATACGCTTTTGCATTTAGATATTTTGAGTTGTTTGCAGTTCTATGTTGTATTGTTTTTATCATAATGTAGCAATGATGTAACATACTTGATTTCTATTAATAGTATTTGTTCACCTTCTCTTTGCATTTTCATGTAGAGCATTTACATATGTTTCCCTACTTTTATCTTGTGAAAGGTTTGTGATGGAAAGTGTTGTATTACAATCATTTAGAGTAAGGTTTTGGCACAAGCAAGTCTCAATTTAATGAAATGCTTCACTTCATAACTTTTTGGTCTCTTTTATTTCTTTATCTATTACGAAATAAAAATAAATAGAATGTTTATTGAGGGATGTAGCTTTTTTTTTTAGAACTATGTAAATGTATTAAATCACAATTTATTTTATGTGAGTATCAATTTATTGAAGAGTCTCATTTTAATGAACACTAATTGTACTCTAAATATAGAATGCATTAAAATGAGACCCGAACTTGTCTCATTTTAATGAATAAGGCCTTTTAGAATGATGTTGAATTGTAATGTACTTGTCGCCAAACCATCGAATAAAGGCTCAGTGGACTGTCAGAGCAATTCTTCAATGACGTAATTGTCGTCAGACTCTCCATCAAGGGAGCACATGTTTTCAAAATCCAGTAAAGAATCTTCGTCTCCAGAGAATTGCTGGTGAATTTCATCTACCCTTGCGAAATAATTTTGTGCCATGTCTTCGAAATTGACGAAAGTGTTTGGTGGTGCTGGGTCGAAATTCCCAAAATCTTCAGCGTTAACAAAGACATCATCGTCGTGCAGTTCTTTGTCGTCAACAGGATGATCTCCGCCCGTCTGTGCAGGTTGGTCTATTTTTCCCTGTAATCGCCAGATATGTAGAAGTGAGTGATTGCAAAAACTAAGTTCACCTCATTCTATAATTGTTTTCTGTCATCATGTTTTTTGTTCCAGTTACCTCTTCCATCGAGGACATTCTAAATTCAAATGAAAGCCAAGAGAAAGTTTATGTTATATATATTCAAATAACAGATTACTGTATTGAAAGCAACAGAGTATTGGTCAAATTTGTGAGAGCAAGCCAATCGAAAAAGAAGTGCAGTTCTATAATGCAATGGATGGAAATTTTTTACCAAAAGAGGTTCCTGCAAGTGCGGATCTTGGCCGTACTTACGATGGTGAGTCTGCACAACCTGAATTGATTGGGTTTTGAATCCGTGGCATCGTTTGCATCCACAAGGATATCTGCCGATTCCTTGACGTGCAGCGTGTGACCTTTCGATGTGGTAAGCGTGTCCAAGTCTGTCTTCCCTCATTCTGCAGCACAACTAAGAACAAATGAGTGATGTCTTATTCTGCTTCAACTCAAGCATTTGTCGATCGATAAACCGGCTTTGCATTGTTGAAGCCGGTTTGTGATGAAAGACCGACTTGTACTAGGTGACCCGCTATTCCAAAATAGTTTAATTAAACATGAAGTACTCATTTCTGTAGTGCAACTGGATTTGGAAACAGGGAACAGTGAAACGGAGGGTCAAAGAAATTGACATGGCACTTGACGAACTCTATGACATCCGACAGGGACATTTCCTCAATGAGGTGAATGTATTTCAAAAGTAGTAGTGGCTTTATCCTTAAAAAGGAGGACACGAAAGAAGTGAAAACAGTTTCTGTGTAAACGGACGTATGAATGTAGCCGTGGACATGGACCTTCGCTGTTGGAAAAAATGGGTTCTCTCTACGTGGAAAAGGACTACATGACTGCAACTAAGAGGTATGACTATAAATGGGAAATTGTTCACAAAAATAGCAGTAGGAGAAGGTGTCATTATTTGTATATGATGCACACTCGGAGAGCCATAAGAACTAAGGCAGCATCAAAAAAAGAGTTACGGAAATGATTCCTGTAAACGTTACAACAAGTGCAAATGTCATTGCTCACTACACTTACATAGCCTGGAAGTGAGTGGCACTAGACTGTTAATATGTTGTATGATGCTCCAAAGGAAGCCGTCGTCGTGCATTCACGACTATGGAATGTGCAGTTTGCCAATTCCCTTTTGAGGCGGTAGGTAGTTCAGAAAACGTTGTTTTCATTTATTGTCGCACCGTGCATCTGATATGAAGTATAACTCCAACTCTGTTTGACATACAAAGATTCCGTTAAGTAGTGTTCTTGTGGATACAGAAGAGGTTGAAAAAAGAGAAACCAACAGTCGCTCTCTCTGTGTTGGACAGTAGGAAATTCTATAGGAAGTGAAGCCAATACATTGATGCAAATGACCTAAGTAGAAGCCCACAACAGTTTCGAAACATACAAGTCCGGAGTCTTCTGATGAAGCAGGGCAGTGCATCCATATTTGAATATGGTTTTTGTGTTGTAAAAAATACTACTGTTCACATCGTCGAAGTAGTAGGAGACAGCATCTGCACTTGTATTGTAATCCGTGTAGGTGGAAGTTGTATATTGGAACTGTGATAAGGAATCTGCGGAGGCCGATACAACTGTCAGTAATATGCAGATGATTATGAAGTAACAGCAGCCTCACCGGAAAAAAGAAGGAGAGAATGAGTGAACATGTCGTCGAATTAAAATTACTTGAAGTGGACTTACTTGTTTCCACTGATCCAGAAATCCTAAAGTGGCAAAATAACAGAGTGACAGTGAATGGCAGAGGTTTGCTTAGAACAGCACATTTCTCGAACCGTAGAGTGCGCATGAAAACATGTCATAGTAAACCTAAAACCGCAGAAATGCACAGACAGAGAAGTTGTCGATGTGTATTTTCCAATGAAGACCACGACAGAAATGACTATGACTGAGCTTACATTGTTTTTGAATGAATCCGTGGTCTGATGAAGTTCCTGTACTGCAACCTGTACATTGGAGGGACTGGAATGGATGGCAGTGCAAAGTCTCTTCCGCTTCAGTGTCGCGTTCAGCGCCTGCACATGCTGAGAAAAGAAATAGATAGTGAAACCCTAAAGTATGGGAGTTGTACGAACATATATGACAGACCTTGTTTCGTCAATCTGTTATTATTTTCAAGTGCAGTGGACTGGGACTAGGTTTAGGACGGACGATGACATTAGTAGAATGCGTTTTCGAAGTTCTAGAGTTTCAGTTAATCTGATATCCTTGATTCATAAAAGCTAACAAGCTGTAATGATAGTGAAGGTACAAACTATGGCAACCCTACTTGCCGTTTTTATTTTTCAAGCTAGGATATTAGTCCACCAGACTCCGCCTCCACGAACGAGAAGTAGGGTTTAGGGATTACCTGACGACGACTACAGTTTCAATGCAGCAGGAATGGACTACCTCGTTCTTGCACTGGGGAAGAATTTCGAAGTGGACCGCACGAAAGACATGCAATTCTGGGAAATTTACATGATAAAAGAGTTGTGTATCAAAATAATTCTTTTCTCGGAAAAACAGTGCACAATGCTGTTAGACAGATCTACTGTACAGAAAGATCGTTCATTGCAGCTTTCGGAGGTCGCACAATTGGAGAGAGTACTAACTCAGTACATTTCGGAGACGACGGAGTTTTCAGTCAAGCATTTGACATTAATGAAGAGCAACGGAGGCGCGCTCAGTCGTTTGTGGGGAAGAAGCCGTTCGTGGAAAAAGGAAAACAGGTGTGCGTGAAAAAAAGTTTAACCTTTCTTTTCTAATATAGTGAAAATTGATCGTGCGCTTGTAGCACGCTAATTTAAGTTATAAATTGTTGCAAAACGTGGAGAGGCTGACGTGCTGTGCATGGACGATGCGTAGACGAACTAATTTAGGAATGAAGTATTAATTTCCGAGTTGCACCTCTTCTTGTAATGGTAGATTAGCGAATTTGAAGCGTACATCAGAACCTCAGAAGCCACAAGGTAAACGAGTGAAGTAGGGTTTTTTTAGCTAAATCCATCAATGCAGGTTAAATTTGGAGGTGCCGCAATCGAGCAGCAGACTTCCAGTATAACTGCCTAGAGATACGTGCCATGAAGGGAGGAAGTCTCGAGGACGCCGCCTTCTTTTTTTAGATGTCAATACTTTTGGGGCTACGATTTGTTGGCAGCTTCGCAAACATCTTTGGGTGTACAGTGATATTAGAAGTAGGAAGTGGGTCAGCATGCGATAACTTTTTGTGTGCACTTCCAAGATGTGGATTGCTAGTGCGGCGAGTTCCAAGTCTGTCTATCCAAAAAATTGAAGTCTTTGGCAACAACAGATTCAGGTATCGTATGTCCAGCACTGGTGGAAGCTACAAGTCTAAACTTTGAGCCGCTTCAGCAGTATCTGAAGGTGGAAGGAGGGCAGTACTATATGCGACAGAGGCATCAATGTCTTAAGGCAAGTTTGCATGCTTAAGTAAAGGATGTTTTAGGTCTAGCGATTTAAAATTTTCTCGAAAGTTATGTTCCCATGAGTACTATGCGTGTGATGAAAACATCCACTAATCGGAAGAAGTTGTACATACGGAATGGAAGGAAAACCAGAAGTCAATAAAACTATAAAGTGAATGTAAGAAAAAAAAGAAGTTTTTGAATTATTTTGGTCGTACACTAGATGACAGTGTAGGATGCGAATACTTGCATGCTAGATGGTTTCAGGACTTCAGTCATTCGTAGTGAGGTGAAAATAATGGAAGTAGCTGTTCGGTCTGCTGCGAAGTCGAGGAGTGTGGACGTAATCACTATTTGGGTTTGAAGTTCAGCTGTCATTGCGGCAGTCGTATGCAGCTCACAGTTAGTCGAAATTCCTTTGCAGGTGCACAGTGTTTCTCAGAGTCTCATACAATTGAATAGAGGTACGTCGTTAAGGTGCGGCAGTGCGCTATGGAACTTTAGATGTGTACTATGTCATGCATTGCTAGTGTGTTTGAATGAAGAGTAGGACAGGTTTGAATGGAAGAGGCAGAAGAGGACAATTACCGTGTGGCTTGTTTTGCACTGTGTGTTGTAAAGTTGTGACTGTTGTGGTAATATCCATTGAAAAGAATACAAGTCATTACCTCTGCATGCATTACAAAATGAAATTCACTTCTTGAATTTTGCAGAGGATTATTGTATTGTTTCGTAACTTGTAGTGAATTTGAGAACGGCGGAGAAGAGAAAGGAGCAAATCAGCCCTGAAAACGAACAACTTTTTGGAAATAGTCGAGGTGAATTTCACATATACTTTCAAGGTTTCATCGTCATGTTCAATGAGGTCGTCGTCAAAGGTAATGAAGCGCGTTAGTTGTTTGTTTGTAAGTAAAGAAGGATCCCTGGAATATAGCAGAATTCGCGAACTTGAAGTGGACCGAAATAGTGTGTATATTCATAGACAATAACAAAAAATAGCATGACAGGATTGAGCAGAATAGGATGAGTAGGACATGTGCCTTACTGTACTCATTGTTTCAGTGAGTTTGTCGCCGCGCGTTCCTAATGAGCTGTTGTTGTAGAGGTTTTCAAGCGGAGAATGATCGTTACTAACGTGAGTACATGTAATAAACAAACAGTGCACAATCATTGCAGAAGTTCTGTTTACAATATCGTCATTTCGAATCACTTATCGAACGTGATTTAGGCTGAAACTACAGCCTGTTTGGACTGAAGCAGAGCACATTTTCGGAAGTCGACGACTTCCTTAGTAGACGGACTTCGATTGTATCGTAGTCGTTGTTTATGAGGTCGACGGAAGAGGTAACGATTCGCAGATTTGAATGTGTTTGCGTCTTTGGGTAGAACCATATCCCCCATTGAATGGAAGGTTATTACGGAATAATAAATAGGAAAACGAAAAGCAGTATCAGTTATAAATGGATGCAGTGACATCTCTTTTTTTGTGTTCGGCAGTCGTTGTACTGTGTTTACTAAAGGAAGATGGTAGAAATGAAAATGAAATTTGTATGTGGAAAACATTTCACTATTGGGCAAGATGAAGTCGCAATTCCTTGAATGAGTGCATTAAAGAACAAGACGTGCAGGTATGACTCTTGTTGAGAAAACCTTACCCATGTATTGGGGAGGTTAAAGTCAAAGGAAAACCAGGACTGTAATAACGGAGAAAGTGGCAGTCAATGGTGCTTTATTGGTCTGTAGTAGGAATAATTTTCTGTTCGAAAGTGGTCAAGAAATGAGTGCTGTCTATGAGAAGAGAACATTTAATTTCTGGAAAAGTAGATATTTGCAAAGAGAGGTATGCAGTGGTCTTTTTAATTTTTTAGCTTTTATTCATTGTGTATTAAATCCGTATAACGCCTTTTTAATTATTGTCGGAAGGCACAGTGCATGATGATCAAGAGTGAAAAGCAGTAGTGGAACAGAACTTATGTAAATGTCAAGGTGGCAAGCACCCGTAGAGCAAGATGTCTGCTCCAAGGAATATGCAATTACGTGAAAGAGCAAATACTAGCATTGCCTTCAGAATATAAGAAATGAAATGGGAAGTGACATCATTCTTTGAATGGATCTTTGGAGTAGTACTTCATTTGAATTATGTTGTGAATTGAAGGAAGTAATGATTAACGCATGGTGCAGATGCTTGTGGGCAAAACATCGCAGCCTGTAGGGGAGGTATGTATCTTTGACGTTCTATTCGTGAAAGAGTTTAGATGTTTCTGAAAATTGTTAAATATTTTTTGTGTCTACGGTCTTTCGTGACAGTCTGCGAGCATGTTCGTACAAGCTTATGTCGTGCATGCTTTTAGTGTACATGATGAAGCCTTTGACTGAAATTGCAGGTCTTAGGAAATAAAAGAAGAGGAAGGAAGCAGTTGGAGTCGTTTGTGCCGTGGAAGAGTACTAAAGTTGCCGATGGAAGTCGTGAAAAAATTATTTCGGCACAGAAGGAGCCTCCAGCAAATGTCAAAACAAATGGAAGTCCAGTATTGAAGAGTGCGTGGATAGCGACTAAATCTGCTGGCGCTATTGGTGTGAAAAGAACAAGAGAAGCAGGCAATGGTAATGTGTCCTTTGCTTCACGTGACAGACAAGAAATGTAGTCATCAACCGGAAAGGAACCAGAGGAGCGAAAGGGAGAGTCAAGTAAAGGACGGCAAGAAGGTAGGAAACAATGTCACATGAGAAGTGATGTTTATAGGAAGAATTGAATGAATTTCAATTGTTCTAATGACACAGGAGTACAGGTATGTGGTAGTGTGGCACACGTAATAGTCTTCTCTGATTGACATTGCCGTGAACGGTGCGTATGTAGTGATGTGCACTGAATTGCAAGTCAGCAATGAGAGATACGATAATCAGCCGTCATGTGTACTGAACTGTGCATGTACGACGACATTTTTCCTTTTGTTTTCTCTCATTTTTTTATTGTGATTTTAAATCACAGGAACTTTTTTGCACGGACGAAGAAGTTCCATACCAACTTATGCAGTGGATGGTGAAGATAGATCCATTGGCGCAGACCCTTCTACAAAATCATTGACATGTACCTCCTTGCCTAAGTTGCATGTTGAATTTTCAACCGAAACAGGGAACGGCGTTTTGCTTGTCTGCAAGGTGTGCAGAAGGAGCATGGACGACCGCAGGCGTCAAGTTCGACAAAGAAGATGCAGATTTCCGGAGTTGCAGAGGACAGTCTAGGGACTTCGAGAGCAGAACCTGAACGCTATGCAGCAGGAGAAGAGGAGGAACACGAATCTTTGGCAGTGGTTGGACAGGAGGACGCTGTGAGTATGGACAGAATTCTGATGGACATGCATGAGGACCTTGACGTGCTAGTTTTAGTAGTGAACAGTGCATTTGTTATATTTCGTCTTCATGGCTGTGGAAGTTTGGCTCTTAAACGTACTGCATGCTGAGTTGGGGCTTTTCTCTTGTTCCTACACCCATTTCTATTCATATATGGGACATGCACAGGCGCACGAGCATTCATTGGACGACAGTGAAGAGAACGGGTCCGCGTCACTGAGAATTACGAAGCGCATAGCGAAACCAAGGATCAGTGATAAGAGGGTCATGACTGAAGATCCCGACGATGCGGACGTGGCAGACGAAGAGGATGTTGACGCAGCTGTAGTAGGGTATGTTGCAGAATCGAAACACAAATATGACAACACAGATCTTCATGAGATGTTTTACTAAAGTCAGTCTGATAGAAAGAAAGAGAGGAGGCAAGAGAGAGCATGGCGCGAAAAAGATGGGGATAGACGTCGGAAGGAAGGGCTGCCCCGCAATTTTCTTCTGGTGGATGAATACACCAAGAAACCATACGGCGTGGGAGTGGGTGACTGGAGGAAGGAGCTGATGTTGCTTTCCAGAGATCTAGACCCAGCGATTGGAAATATAAACAAACAACCGGAGGGAGCGGTGGCTGAAATAGTGGAGTGGATACAACATACTTGGGAATATAGCTTCCCTATAAAGTATGAGTATGTCAAAGAAGTTATCGCGCGTGGTGTTACCTTGAGGCGTGGTGATTTGTGGAAGCAAATCCATAATGGAGAAGATAAGCTAGAAGGGCTGTTGGACCGAACATGGTGGACTCTTCAAAGGCAGCTGGATAATCCAGCGTCAGTGAAGAAATCGGAGAATTGTTGGAAAGCCAATGCAGCAGGCTTAACTTTGGCAGAACAAGACCTTCAGGCAAGGTAGGAATAAGACACAAACTAAGAAGAATATTGAGGAGGTCGTCGGATCCAGAGGAAATTCGTTTCGAGATGAGGCGTGACAAAGGATATGGTGGGCGTCACCAACAGGACAAACAGAGTTTGGAAGTCATACATGGAAGCGGTGGTCGAAGAATTTAGACAACAGAAATGCCACAGATATGTGTAGCAGCTAAAAACTCACGTGAAGGTCGCATTCCTGAACGGGAGGAAGAAGAGCAAGTGCAAGAAGAAGAGCAAGTGGAAGAAGAGGAGCAGATGGAGGGAGAAGAGCATGTGCAAGATGCAAGTCACGGAATTTACGTAGAAGACATGTCTAGAGGAGAAAGTGAAGAGACAGTTGTTGCAAAGAAAATTTCTTCACTATCGACTGAAGACATTGTCAAGCATTCCTTTGTTCTTAAGATGATGGAAAGACTAAAAGCTCTGGAAGATGGAAAGGCAAATACTCAATATGAAGGAATGTCTGCCGATGAAGAGGTCCGCAATAACCAGGAACGTCTGCATGTGTCAGGAGAAGCCAGAACTCTTCAGGAAGACGAGGTCAACTGTGTACCAGCCCTGCTTACATATAATTGGCAAAATAGTCTGTGAAGGAATACAACATTAGTGACAATGACATAGGCAACCAAACGTAAGGACTAATAGCTAGTTGTTTGTGGATGCAACGTATTTTTTTTAATTCAAAATGTGCTCGTGTGCAGGATGCAATCCTTGCTTTGAATTTGAAAGGAAATGATGGTACGCAACCCGATACGCAACCATCGAAAAAGCAGAGGAAGAGAGGAAGACAAGCGTGACGAGAATCTATGGCAGAAGTTCAATGTAAGTGCCGTGCCTTTCATGAAGATTTTTCGAAGCACAGACTGTTATACAAACTCTACATACGGAGCAAATGTTGCAGGGAAAGTAGTTATGGCAGATGTTATCCCCTGGACTTGTAGCGAGTACTGTCGTGCACATGAAAGGCGTGTATGAGAGTAGTGACTGCAGTTTTTGAAGTTCTTAAATTTTCAGGGGTGTGAGATTAGTGACAGTATTTTTGGATGTTAGAAAATGTGGAGGATGTCAGAGTACTGACAGTAGTCTTTGATGTTTTAGAAATTAGAATACGCAAGCCAATATGAAATATTTGTGTTGACATACTATGGAAATGCAAAGTTAATTCACACGTTATAGCTTACTTAGCTGTGTGTGATCATAGTTTTGAAAGTAATTTTCTAATACATGTACAAACTTTATTCAAGTACCCTCCCTATATGATTGTAGTTTTGAATGATATTTTGTAATACATATAGTAGTTTTAGTCATGCTGGAAAATATATGAAGTTGACGCACAGATGGAATGCTCTTTTATAATGTACATGCAGATGATGAGCATTTTAAACAATGAACATCGATACCAAACCAGATGTATTTCAATATAATTACAGTGTCAGATGTACATCAAGAAATACCGTTTTAGTGTTGTGTTCACTGTTGTCTATAGTCGAATGCACAGTATAATTGCCTTCATATGCAGAGAAGTATTTCTCAAGAAAAGGAAGTCCAAAACTGATTTGAATAGAATCAAGTTACGAAACTGAATCAAAATCCCAACCAGCAAACGAAAGAAGCAGACGGAGCAGAAACAAAACATGTGCACGGTAAGGATATTATAAAGCAAAAATTTAAGTTGAGCCGAATTGACACGAGAATGACAGGAAACCATTCCAAATTGATTGAAAAATGACAAAGTCTTGTCAATGAAGCGGGCAAAACAATAGGTACCCAATGACAAGGCATTTGACACAACCATGTCAAATTTCTGTCATTTATCACAAGGATTTCCTTGTAGTGCTACTTCTACAAGAAAGACAAAGCGGCCTTTGATTCACCTCGAATCACGGTGATTTGAGTTTGGAATACTACTTTTACAAGAAGACAATGCGGCCATTGATTGATTCACCTCTACTCAAGGTGAATTGAGTTTGGGATACTACTTCTACAAGAAGACAAAGCAACCTTCGATTCACCTTGAATCAAGGTGAATTGAGTTTGGGATATTAGTTCTACAAGAAAGATAAAGAGGCCTTTGATTCACCTCGAGTCAAGGTGATTTGAGTTTGGAATACTTGTTCTAGATATAGAATAGGAAAAGGGAAAAATCATTTTATGTAAGGGAAAGACTAACATCCATTAAAATCGCTCACCTCTAACTTCACAAATGAAGATAAATAGCCAAAATTCCACGGAAGTCTTCCAAAAATTTGGATGTCGTACACGTTGCAAACAATCAAACCACATGCTGAAGTGAGATTGACATTCCTCAAAAACTAGTGACACCTCCACAATGTTACAATAGTTACAGCCTCAAGAACTGAAAGCATTGGAAAGCTAATAATTAGAACTACTCATTGGAACCTAATTCTGAACTCTGGCTTTGAAACTGCTCATTTGAACTCTGCCTAAGGAGCTCACAAAGAATCAACAATGACTCAAATGCCTGTAAAGGTCACAAATAATGAACGATGACTGCAAAGCTCACAAATAATCAACGATGACTGCAAAGGCAACATGGTATACTCACGGTCCTAAACCCTCAAGTATTCACAACGATTCTCTCAAAATTGATAAAGCGCCTCGAAAATCATTAAAATGCACAGTGAGCTTCCTCGAGTTTGAATTCATAAACATGTTGGTTTAGGGTCTTCCTCCAGCTCGAAATCCATGAACATCTTGATTAGTCGATCACTGAATCAATGCAGCTAAACATAAACATCCTCAATCACTGGATTCATAAACATCCTCGATCACTGGATCGATGCAGCTACCAAATCGGAGCAATCGAACTAACCTCATCGGGGCAATCTGATTGGTTCAAGGTTGATCACTGGATCGATCTAACTAAGAATTTGGAAACGAAATGATCAGAAACGGAAACAATCTGATCGGTCATCAGACAATCACAAGATGAACCTAGCTACGAATTAGTCAACTTACAATCTTAAAAGAATGAATGAAGATCCAGATCTCCAAGGAAGAGTACATAGAACTCAAACCAGTTCAAAATTCAAAACCAGGAAGATAGAGAGTCTCTTTCGATTCCTTTGGCAATACAAGCTCATCCCAAAGAGCAAGGCTCAATTAACGTTGCCCTCCCACAGATCAATATACTGATCTACATCAAGGCAGCCAAAAAAAATTACAAGCAAAGACAATCAAGATTCTCTCCTGCAAATCAGAATTTGGCGACCACCATCGATGAAACAAAAAGTCAATAAACAAGCCTAGCAAATCCTCACCGAAAATCCTGAAACGAAAATCCTCAACGAAAATCTTCACCGAAAATCCTCGATTGTTTCTTACAGACCTGTACAATCATTTTCCTCAACGAAAATCTTCACCGAAAAATCCTCGACTGTTTCTTACAAACCTGTACAATCATTTTTTCCATGATACACTCGGATACTTCTTTTAATCAGGCAGTTGCGCCAACCAGGTGTGTCCTCTTGGTCTCCATGACGAATTGCAAAAAATATGTATCCATTCTAAGCCTCACGACCACAGCGAAACGTACACGGACCGGACCTGCTTCTGGTTCCAAAAATTAAAGACCTGCTTATCTACATCAGTGAGGATTTACTCTTGTTGGTGTCGTTTCTCCAAAATTAGGTAGCCGTTTGGCAAACCCAGAGAAGAGTAGGGTACGGGACCGCAAGACAAGAACTGCAAGACAAAAGTACATAAGTCACAAGAGACTGAGTTTCCGTGTCTACGTGACAATTTGCGATTCAGGAAGGCTAGTCGGCAAGCTTTACAAATAGCCAAAATTTGCACAATTTGAGAACCACTCAAAAGAGTTGCATCGAGTACCCTTGTAAAAAATACATTGACATTCACATGATATCCTGTCTCGGTCGCAGTTCGCTATGAAGATTGCATACCAGGTTGCTGCCTTCTGATGATATGATCAACTCATATGATCGTTCCGAATTTGGGGTTTAGGGTTCACGAATATCAACGTTCTCGTGGCGTCCATTACTCGGTCGCAGTTTGCTATGAAGATCACACACTAGGTTGCTTCCTTCTGATGACATGATCAGCTTATATGATCATTCTAACATTGAGGTGTGCTTGTTCATGAACACCAATGTTCTTGTGGCATCCATGACTCTAGTCCGAAACCGTCTCAAACACACCAAATCAGAGCCAACAGACTACAGGAGCAGATCTAGATCTGAAGCAAAGCAGTAAGAACAACGAAGTTCAGAAAAATCACCTAACTGCTTGTGCTCCTCGACGTGGTTGCAGGGACGTCCGTGGATTATGCCGCAACAGGCGCCGAGCAACTCCACAATCTAGCTCAGTCCGGTATGCCTTCGTCTTCTCCGCAACAGGGAACGAGACCTTGGTGGCAGCACCACTCACAACAGGGAACGAGACCTTGGTGGCAGAACTAAAAAAAACCTTGGTACACAGAAGCGCTCGCACGGAGGAACAAGCCGACCACATCGAGCACAACGAACAAGTAGAAGCCCGAGAAACCAAACCCCAAAAACCCTAGACAAAAAAGATAAGGCCCCTACTAAAATCCGGACCTTGATTATACCCGGAACCAGGCTTCCTACCCGACCCAGTCCCCCTACCCGATCCAGTCCTCCTACCCGACCCAGGCCGTGAAAATTGAATTTTGGAGAGGTTAAAATATTTATTTTCTTAATTTTCCTTGAAAGACAATAAGAAATGACATCTAACCCAAGTTGTTTCATATTATTTGGAGGTTTGTGGAATTAGGTAAGAAATTTTGAAGTTGAAATGCCATACGGCTCTAAAAGTGACCACCTCCTAGAATGTACAGTTTCTGTACATTTTGGTACATTAAAGAAAGCAAAATGTACCTTTGTATCATGTTCGGTTCAAAATGCTTAATCATAGTGCAAGCCTCCTCCCTTAGTAGACAACAAACATACACTTTAAATGTTTAACGCCAAACTGGTGATAAAAAAGAAATCATGCTTTTCGGTACTTTGTGACATCATCCACTTTTAAAAAATTCATACCTCAAAACAGGCTGTTTGTTTTGTTTTATTTTGTTTGTTTGTTTGTCACATTGAAATCTCCCGGACCATGCATCCCCCGGGGGCGTGCTTTGTATTGTCGGAAAGCCCTCGACCAGGAGGGGTGCACGGGCTTTGTTTCGTGGCATTTGGACTTATGGTGCAAAAGTTATTGAATTTCAAAAAAATTATGGATCAAAAAATTACTAAATTATGCTAAATTAAAAAAAATTTGAACTATGTGTCAAATTATGATGTTCTTGGTAGCACTGGAAAGCCCTCGACAAGGATGGCTTGGTTTTGTGGCGTTTGGATCTACGAAGGAAAAATTATTGAATTTCAAAGTTCTTTTTAAATTAAAAAATTAAAAAATTACTTTTTGGGTGTGGCAACAACATAGGGCACACTTTGCTTTGTGGAGTTTGGACCTAGGGTGGTAAAATTATGGATTTTTGAGTTATTTTTGGTTTTAAATATAGCTTTTACTTTTGTTTTTATTGTGCTAGCGGCATAAGTCCATACCTTAAGTTTGGCTGTTTGTTTTGATTGTTTTGTTTTGTTTGTTTGTTTGTTACATAGAGATCTTCCGGACCGTGTGTTCCCCAAAGGTGTGCTTGGCATTGTCAAAAAGTCCTTGGCTAGGAGGGGTGCACGGGCTGCTTTTTGTGGCATTTGGACCTGCAATGTGAAAGTTATTGAATTTTGAAGTATTTATTGAATAAAAAAAATAAAAAAATATTGTTACTTTTATTTTTTGGATTGTGGCAATGGCTCAGGGCACGCTAGTATATATATATACATATATATATATATATATATGTATATATATATATATATATATATATATATATATGTATATGTATATATATATATATATATATATATATATATATATATATATATACTCTATTCAATGTGAATGATTTAATCATTGTATTCAAAATGTTGTGCAACGGTGCTCATTTAACCCCTAAATGCCCAAGGCACCCGAATCTGGTGTTTGCAAAACTTTGAAGTTAAATAAAACCTAACCAAGTTGTTATTTTTAGTAATTTATATTTTTTTGAAGTTCTTCTTGAAGTCTAATTTTAGTACCAAAAATCCAATCTTGAAAATAAATGATAGTGATTTTTCTATTCAAGTTTCTGTACTAGGGTACCCATTGCAATCTTGACTTCCCGTAGTGTTGAGAGCTCTCGGAAATGAGCCTCAAATACACTAGATCTTGCAAAAAAAATCACATTGTGGATTCATTTAAAAATTCATAAATTGATTGGGGTTATACAAGTTAGGCCCTTTAATCTCATATTTTTTTTATCACCAACTTTTTAGATTTGACTCATGTAAAGAAGATTGAAATATTTTTGTAATTTTAGCACCCTCATGGTCAAACAGTAAATCTTTCACTCCATAAGTGATATTGTTGTGTTTTCTTTTCCTATGAGATCTCTAACATGCCTAGTTTGAATTTATACGGTTACAATTCCAAAAAAATTGATACAACTTTTCAAAATGTTGGCATTTTGTTCAATTTAGAGCAAAATCCAGGAAGCCCAAAACAGGCCTTGGGCATTTAGGGGTTAAAATCTTCATTTTATAGTGTTTAGGGCTTGCAGAAATAAGCCTCAGATGCACTACAATTATAAGAAAAAATGACTATAGAAATTGTCGCAGTCCGAATTTTTGGTTTTCAGTTGTTTATCTAGAAAACGGAACGGAAACTATCGATTAGTATGTAGGTTTTGTCTAGAAACAGCAGAGGACGGAAAATTAGGAAAGACATTGAAATAGTGGAGTAGTTCGAACGAATCCAATCCTAGTGGTGACACCCAGGAACTGGATGGAAATCGGATCCTTGTCCGGAAGTAGTAGTGGACCGGATTGGGGGTTAGAGAACCGGATTAGGGTTAAACCGGATTGGTGGGACCGGACCGGTAAATGTCATCATGACGACTTTTAGGTCAGGAGAGACTATAAAAGGCCAACACCTCCTCAGTCGCACTCCTTTTTCCAAACTCCGTTTGGTGAGAGTGTTTTGTCGCGCTCCTCATGTTTCGGCGCTGTGTGAGTGTTCGCGTGTGTGCGTGAGTGTGCGAGTGTTAGAGGTGTGTTGCAGGGTAGGTTTCCGGTTGAGATCGGAGAGAGAATGTGAGAACGTGACGTGCGGCTAGGACTGTGTGAGGTAGAATCGGAAAGGACTGTCTTAGATCTAGTCTGTGTCCATGCCGCAGCTTAGGCGGAACAGACCAGGCCCATCCACGTCGTCGGCTCCGGTCAAACTCCGGAAGGTTGTTCCGGTTCTCCCTTCGACAGAGGAGGAGATGGAGATGCTCCGGTTGGATCTCAACCGGATGGGGTGCCAGGGTTTGCTCGACAAACCCTGGGGTTTTAAAGGACGAGCGGATGGTGAAGGAGATCCAGGGGAAGTGGACAAACCAGTTCGACAACACGATCCGCTGTGTTCCACATCAATGGACGGAAGAGATCTGGAGGGAGGTTTATAAGTTCCGGGCAGGAGGCCATGGGATGGCAAACCGGAAGGACGAGTACGTCCGGGGCAAGTTCTGAGGAGCGGTCAACCCCAAGGACGGATACGCGGTGGAAGACTGCATCGACGACCGGCACCGGAAACTGTTACAGTTTTTGATCCCGATCCTCCATCCGGAGAAGCCGACAAGGGTGACAATCACCCTCGGCAACACTATTTTCGGTGCCCTGAGCGGTGACCGGAAAGCGGACTGGGCCCGGATCATGTTCGATCTGGTGGCCCAGTTGGCGACGAGGGTCGGAAGGAGTAGGCCGACACCCGTGTGTCCCTACCTCTTCCACCTCTATGAGCAACACCAGCTCCTTTTAGACTCGGAAGAGAAGGAGTGGAAGGCCCAGGAAAATCTCCTGAAATACGGAGAATCGGAAACGGACGAGGAGGAAGAGGAAACCGGATCCGAGACCGAAGAAGAAGAAGAAGATGAAGAAGAGGCGGAGAGGCAGCCCAAGCGGCACAAGACGAATTCTCCGACCGGAAGAGGATCTCCACTCGGTGATAAAACCAGAAAGGAGAAGACACCGGAAGGGGAGAAGACAGGCTGTTCAAAGAAGGGACCGGTCGACCCGTTCGAGAAATTGGTGAAGATCCTCGTCGACATCCGCACGGACTGGGAGGCGAAGAGAATCGCCCTACACCAGATCGGAGAGTTGGTGCAGGCAACACTAGATAGCAAGTTGCCAGGGAAGGTAGCGGAGTGCATCACCAATCCGGTCGAGATCCGGAAGCAGGAAGCGGAGATCCGTCGACTTCAAGAGGAGGTCGACATGTTGAAGGCGGAAGTGGCCACCTTCAAGGAAGATATGGCCGCCACCCGGATAATGGCGGACGAGACGCAGAAGGTGGCGGAATCGGTGAAGGCGACTTTCGGTGAGACCGGAAGCGTGGCAGTCAGGGCCAGACTCTTCGATGAGAAGGTCTTGGAGGAGAAGAAACTATCCGGTACCCGGATAGTCCGGATCCTGACTGACTTCACCGAGCAGGTGGAGAAGAATTTGGTCTTGGCACGAGGAGCGGCGGACCGGATGGAGGAGTGTACACAGAAGCTGACCGGATCGATGAGGGTCCACCTATCGGACATCTCCATGCCGGAATCGTTTCCGGAAGTGCCAGACCCAAGGGAAGGAAGGGACCAGACTCCGCAGTCAAAGCCGAGTCAGCCTTCTCAGACCGCGCCGATCAACATCGAAGACTCTCCCGGTTCTGACATGCCAAATCCGATGGCCGGAGAGCGGAACAGGAACTTGGAAGAAGTCTTCGAGCAATTGGAGGCGGAGCCCAAAAGTCCTTCGTTGGGGCGCGGGATAGCGATGTAGAATAAGTTAGGAAGGATAGGATAGGAACGGATCCGGATTAGTAATCCGATCCGGTAGTGTTAGGAGGACCAGAAGTTAGGATCCGGATTTAGGTTGACTTTTAACGGCTCTTTTTGCCTTTTGTTATTTTTGGAAGTTCTCAAAGTGTATATAATTTAGTCCTTGTGCTGAGGACTGGGAGTCTTTCCCTCTGCATCTTTCTTTGTGTTTTCTCCTTGTGCTTCTTTGTTGTACGATCTCCCATGTCTTGGCAGGATTGTGCGTGAGGGAGTTCGGAAGGCGCGAGCGGATGCGATGGGATTTCTCCCCTTGGTGTTTTCTTGGTTCTAAGTGCATATGAGCGGATAGGATAGAGTTGGGAGTGAACTTCAGTGCCTCAGCGCGTCTAGAGTTTGAGATTCCGGGTGAGAAAGCCGTTGTTAGGCTAGGCGGATAGGGAGGGAGTCCTTAGTCGCGCTAGAACTCCTGGGTGAGAAATCCGGTTGAGTGTCCGATCTCTTGAGAGGTCTCACCATCTTAACAGTAAACGGAAGAATTCTAGTTGACGTTGGAATGGACGGGTGCACTTGTAACCGCCTTAGCTTCGCACAGAATAGAATGACATCAGGGTCGTTGTAGTATTGAGAGGATCGTACGGGGGGTCTTTGTGTGACCAGTGGACCGGATTGCAATCTGGATTGCTGTGAAGGACCAAACCGGATCCGTACTAGCCTAGGAAGGAAGAGATTTGGAAAGTGGGTCTTCAGCCACTATAAGTCACGGAAGGTGTGGTGGGCCTACCACTCTCAAAAGCAAGCGGCGAACCCTCTGATGGCTAAACAGAGGTAAAACCAAACCGGATAGGAGAGGAAATGGTTGTGATTTGTCTAGAGCGGATTGGCCTAGACGGATACCCGGACCGGAAGAGATAGGGTCCTGGGGTTGTGTTGGATTCGATAACCGGAAGACTAGCTGGAATTGGAAGATAGAAAGAATCCGGTCCTTTGTTTTCTGGGTGTTTTTGGTTCCGGTCATAGGAAGAGGACCGGAAAAGATGACTGTTGTCCCTGACTTGACTTAGTTCGTTAATAGAGTTAGATACTTCACAGAATCTCGTGGGTTCGATCTTTAGAGTCACTTTGTTATGCTTTAGAGTGGTTTTTGGGAGTATAACATGGGAATTGCTTATCCTGTGCTGCGACAGAAATCATTTAAAAAAATTGTAGAGTACATTTTGAAAAGACATGAACTGGTTTGAATTATGTATAATATGTTCTTCATCTTCATATTTTTTTGGTGAGAAATTTGACATGTGACAAGAAGATAGGAAGACTTGAAATCATTCACATAAAAAAAAATTCAAAACAATTTAGAACTTTGTTTTTTATACAAAGTATTTTTAACTGCATAGAAAGATTTGATTTAAAAGATTTTGGGACAAAATCCAGACATGCTACACTGTACTATGTTCTCAACATTTTTGAATTTTAAATTCAAAAAGAGATGTTGAACATGAATATTATATAATTATTTGAATAATTCTATTAAGTTTTTTTTAATAATTCTATTGAAAAAAGTTGGTTAGTGTAGTGCTTGATCTAATTACCGGTACCTAAATGTGATGTATGCATCACATTTTCCAAATTATGTTTCATTGTCATCTTCAATTTGTTCTTTGATGTTGCATTTTATAATAATATTTGCAATTTTGCAATTTTAGACATTTCTTTGGTCCTACATTTGACTATATATTAATATTTCTAACAAATAGAGAAAAAACAAGCGATTTTGAATGTTTACTCTAATATTAAGCTCAAAAGAAATCGTCAAAATTTTACACAAGGTAATTTTTAAAAGCGTTGATCATTGCCCTCCATAATTAACCTTTCTAGAAGCTTTAATGTAGAATGATGATGAAATGGCCTTGAAGAGAATGATTGCTATTTAGAGATTTTGAGGTAGTACCCAACAATGACGGGTTTAATTGAATTATTTTATTCTAAATGCTCTAAATATTATATTTAGAGGTCATAATGGAAATATTGTGGCGTAATAAAGTGCACATATTCCTAAAAAAATTTATAGTTTATAAATGGACATTTCATATTTCATGTTAACACAAAATGCGGTTATAAGTAATTCATGCTTTAAATTCTAGTACCCTTTATGTTATTGTTGCAACTAATATTGACACTTTCATGTAATGCAAAATAATCATGAACTTAACCAAACGTTGAATTGACAATCACCATTGCGCATTGTAACATTGTAAACATTTATTCTGGTTAATTGTGTAATGATTGCCAAAATGCAACTAAATTAGGTGCTCCATTGTATTCCACTAAAATAATTCAGATTTTGTGACACTTTTCCTTTATAGGCTTTACAAATATTCTTAATGTTTGACACACCAAATCAATCGTTCAGTACACAAGTAAAAGTATGTGTAGTAGAAATTTAAAAAACTTCTCCCGCATGTTTAGCAAGATCTTTGCATTTAAAGTAAAGAACGCCAATTGTTTTGGCACCTTCCGTGATTTGATTTTGTTACTTTGAATCTATTTAACTAAAATACCACAGCTCTAATAGGTATTGAATAAAAAAATTGTGTTGAAGACGTCAATTGAGGGTCACTTTATATTTTTGTTTTAAAAGCACACTTCATTTTAATTCTTCAAGAAATTGAAATGTTGAAGCAAATACTCCATATGAAATACCACAATCAAGGAAAAAATGAACTCTTCAGTACTTGACTATAAGATGGAATTTAAATACACTAATTGCAACAATGACATTGTTTTAGCTAGCAACCCTACCCACGTGCAACTTCTTTTCTTACAAAAATGTAAAAGTGGAGTTCAATAAAGAACCATGAGTCATTTTTGAAGAAGATGATGAGATTGCTTGATAAATAAAACACTCCATAACTTTTTCATCACTAGTCCAAAATTAATGGGATGAATGAAGTTCTTTAATACCCACAATAGTACAGAGTATTTTTGATGAGAAAGGTAAACTTCTCAATTTATAATTTTAGTTTTTGTGATTTTTTTGGGTGACCAAAAAATTGATCGATTCTCTTAGCAAGGCATACCTTCAAGTAGAAAGCACTCATTGTAATAAAAAGGCTATAAGATCCCAACAAATTAATAGGAGACAATTTTGGCATAACGATTGCTTTTTTTAAAGAATCTTTGTTCTGATTATTGGGTATGCCTTAAAACATGAAATTTTTTGGTAGTGCTTTGCTTTTTACTTACGGCTATTCGACATAATACAACACTCAATATTGATGTTAAATTTCTAAGTTTGAATAAATTAAACCAAAATGTAGTTGTAAGCACTCATTCAGTCATCCATATTAATGGTTCTTCAATTCATCCAATTGAGTGGTATTTCAGATGAATAAGCAACAATTTCTGTTAGAATATTCCAATAAGAATCTGCATGAGCACCTCAATAACGTCCAATACTAGCTCCTATTACTGTGGTTTGAACCTATATATCTACCTCAGTCATATATATTTAGAATAGGAAAAAATCAAATGCAAACTTTTCATGGCCTCTTGTACATATTTATATTAGACATTTGTTGGCACTAATGACTACTGGGTAGAACCTCATTTTCAAAAAGTTTAAGAATGTCTGCTTCATGTTTTATTGTTATGAATGTGTTTATTACTTTCCAAAAATTGAAAACATTGACCAACACTGTCTATCTCTTTGAAGTGTTCTATTCAAACAATTAGTATGCATAAAATTGTAGAAAGTAATTTTAATTTTCCGAAGTTGGACCTACTGCAATGCTTACTACATTAATCAAATATTAAAAATCTATAACAAAGTGGAACTTAAATAAATATCCTAAACTACCTAAAGTGTCATAACTCATAAGAATTGGAAGGTAAGGAAAATATAACTACCTTCAGTCCAAAAAAATGGGAAGGGAAAGAAATTGTAAACTACCTTAATCACCAAAAGAATGGGAAGGGAAAGAAATTGTAAACTACCTTAATCACCAAAAAAATGGAAAGGGAAAGAAATTGTGAACTACCTTAATCACCAAAAAAATGGAAAGGGACAAAAATCAAAAACTACGTTCAGCCCCAAAGAATGGGAAGGAAAAATAACCATAAACTACTTTTAACTCTAAAAAAATGGGAAGGGAAGAGTTCTCCAAAAGTCATGCCAAAATTGCTTGCAAACCAAATAAATTAGAAGGTAAAAAGAACTCTTTAGGCAATATCGGCCAAGAAAAATGGAAAAAATAATAAATGGTAAACTTACGTAACCTAAATAAATGGGGAGGTAGAAAACTGTAAAGGAGCAAGAACTTCAAACTGGCTGCAACAAAATTCTGGTGGTTTTTCATTCACTACTTGGCTAGCACTTCCTAAATTTGTAACCGGCCAGTTCAAACAACATCAGTAGAAGAACCTTGGAATTTGCACTCAAAGTTAGAAAATTTAAACTGATACTGTAAGCAGGCTTAAAAAATTAAAAGCCACAGACACAAATCATATACTGTCTAGTATAATATGTGAATACTACAGTATGCAACACAATATGCACTACAGTATGTGAATACTACAAAATGTACAGGAATCCTCAAACCAGTTCAATTGCACCCAAAATCCTAACCGCCCTAAAGTTGGCACGTTGCTAAGGAACAGATACTATTGGGCAAAATCGCCCATCCAAATTTGACCAATACCAATATTTCTTCTTCCCTTGAACAGATCAGCAGTCCTATAGTTTGAACATAGTAATAATAAATTTCTAGCATCTATATCTTGTATCCTACATTTGGTACAATTTTTAAAATATGTGGTAGTACTTACCTATATATCTTACTTATAATTAGAGTGCATATGATTTAGTGCACCATTTATTAGCTCTAAGTTATTACTAAATTATAGATGTTGTGAATTAATTTTGGAGATTGCATTTATTGGGAAAGTGGTTAAGGATAAATTTTTTAGCACATTATACTAGTTGAACTCTAGTAACCTAATATACTCTTTCAACATACAAAATTATAAAAAAATATGAAATGAATTTTCAATTGTTATAAATTATTGAATTACTTAGTTTGAATTTATAGACTTCTCAACCTTGATATAATTTTTAATACTACAAAATTGCAGTCTTCATTTTTTTCTCTTATGACCAATGAAATTAATGTTATATTTTATGCTAAAAATATCCTATTAAAAAAATTAGAATCATGATTAGTAATGTACGTATTGGATAGATTGAATACAAAATAATCCCCAAATAATTACATTGTTTTTGTAAATTCCAATGTATTAAAAAAGTCACCTTGAGTCATATTTTTATCTTTAGCTTTTATCTAATCTTACAGTTTGGAAATAATTAAATATTAAATAAAGATGTGCCACCCTTTATCTTCACTTACAATATTAGTCTCATTACATTGAAAGGCATAGATATAAATATATATTTAAAATAGTTACTTTGATGTATTGAGAAGTACAAATCAGTACCACTAACTTTGTGCGCTCTACTTTAACTAAAGAAATTGATTGACTCACAAGCAAATACAAGCATATCATTTCTATATGGTTTGAGACATATTACAACGTAATATTCTAACATCAGAAAGGATAAAGTAAAGAGTATTCATTGTAAATTTGATGAATCTCTTGTCGTGTGTGGTAAGTTTTCATTTACAATGTAAAATGTTTTTTTATGCATGATTTTTGGCTAGTTAGTTGACTAGTTTCACTAAGAAAAAACTTTGATTTACTTTATTCAAAATGATCAAATCACTATTATTTCTTAAAACTAATATTGAATTTCACCTAAGTATGTATCACTTACTTTTGATATTTATTCCAGTCAATAAATATCACTTTAGTGTGATCCAAGTATCACATGAGTATTGAGGAAGTAGTTTGCTTCTTTTCTAGAATAATTCCTATAAAATCGCTCTGAGTGCCCTTCTTTAGTTTTAACTAGTGTAGCCCTGTGTCGTTGCCACAACCTAAACAAAAGGAAGAGTCATTTTTAAAACCAAAAATAACTCAGTATGCTCGATTTTTTCTACTGTAGCTTAAAATGCCACAAAACAAAGCTTCTGCACCCCTCCTTGTCAAGGGCTTTCCAATAGTACAAAGAATGTGACAAATTGACACACGGTTCAATAGATACATAATTTAGCATAATTTAGTAGTTTTTAAGATCCCAAAATAACTTAAAAATACACAACTTTTAAACCATAGGTCCAAACACCACAAAAGAAAGTCCTTGCATCTCTCCTCGCCGAGAGCTTTCAGACGGTACCAAGAATGCGACCAAAATCAAAGTAAAAGTATTTTCCTAATTTTTTGACCCAAAGTAAAAATCACTTTTAAAACCAAAGAAAAATAAAAAAATCTATAACTTCTCTACCGTAGGTCCAAACGCCACAAAACAAAGTTTTAGCACCCCTCCATGCCCAGGGCTTTTCAGCAGTACCAACAACGTAACAAATTGACACACACTTCACTGGATACATAATTTAGTATAATTTAGTAGTTTTTAAGAATCCAAAAGAATTCATAAATCCATAACTTCCCCACCGTGAGTCCAAACCCCACAAAACTTGTGCCGGTGCACCACTCCTCGCTGAGGGCTTTCTGATGGTACGAAGCATAACATTGGGGGACGCATGGTCTGGGAGATCTCAACGTGACATACAAGCAAAACAAACAAACAAACAAATTTAAAGTATGGATAGATACTACTTTGCCTTGTGTTGTTGTTACATTCAAAGTAAAAGCAAAACTAATTTTCTAATTTTGTGTTTTATATATACTTTGAATCTCAATATTTTTCACACCGTATGTGCAAGTGCCACAAAACAAAGCCCATGCACCCCTTGTCATAGAGTGCTTTCAAATGGTACCATAAACGGAATCGATGGAAACAAGATCCTTGAGATTTCACTATAATAAACAAACAAACCTAACCCAAACAAAACAAAACCAGTAGCCTCTTTTATGGTATGGATAGAGCATTATTGCTCCAAAGTTTGTTGACAATTCGAATTGTCATCCACTTTGGGAAGAAGAATATATGGCAAACAAATCCATATGAAGATAATTTCATCAATTTCCATTGATAATTTGCTCCAAATGTATTACCCAATGTAAGATTATCGAAACCTTCATTTGAGCACCGGATCCAATTTCATTGGATGTGTTTTAAATAGCCGAATGTAATGAGGTTGGGTGGGATGAGCTATGCAAAGGGTAGGCCTTGGCCATGTCAGGTGCATAATGTGCGGATTATCGGATCCTGCTAAAAGCATGTTCACGTGGATCTGACTCCTAAACTTTGTATTCTTGAAATTCCTTGAGAGGACTGTTTTCATAAATGCACTTAGGTGAATGTGACCTTTTCCCACTCTGTCGCCTACCTGCAAGCTTAGAGGCGGTGGAATAAAGTGACGGCAACATGAATGCCTTCGAAGTAGTAAATGGATTTAGATTTTGCAGGTAGAGAAGGATCTGTCATTCTTCCGTTGTAAGCGCTCTAGATTCGAGGAGAACTGTTTCGACTTTGGAAACGCACTTCCCTCCCAAAATTTCCCGCCTCAGTGACTATTGTTGCATCCATTCCAAATTTTTTGACGAAGTTTGTTTGTCTACTCCTGTGAGGTCTCTTTGCTCTAGCGCCTGAGGTGTGCGAATATTGTTGCTTATGAGTGTTTGCGATTCAACTTTTCAAGACTAGAGGGCAAGTGAATGAGTCGTGGCAAGTGGGCAACTTTTTGAAGTCGTGCTGCGGCGCTCACTACAAGGTTCATATCGTGTTCAGCTTGCGGTCGAAGGAATCAGACAATTTCCATGGAGGTATGACATATCCCTTTGTTTTGAATTTGATCCTCATTGTGCCGTGCAATATGCTTTTCTTTTCTTGCTTGTGCGGACTCCATAGAAATGTCGGCCTACATCATTCATCCTGTCAACGGTTGTGATTTTGGTTTGTAATTCGTAATCATGATGTAACTCTGTTAGTTTTCTTCAATTCAATGCAAGTGTATGTTCAGTTGAGGAAAAATTGGGTAGCAATTGCATTAGGAAAAGCTATGTCCAATTCTTGGATTTCTCGTTTAGAATTTTTTTTTCTTCGGTGATTTTCAATTGGTGCGGCTTTAGGATTTAGGTGTTTGCTTTGTTATTGTAGTATAGTAGTGCCATTTGAGATAGCAGAGGTAATACTAGTGGTACAGATTCTGCTCACATGCATTTGAGAATGTTTTGTGGAGACGACATTGGTGAAATGAAGTCCTTCAACTTGTAGTTTAGTATGTAGAAGGTGAATTTCACTGTGCTAATTGCTGTTGTCGTAATGACAAAGTTTAGTGAATAAGAGAATCCTAAACCTTAAAAAGTAGGATCGAAAGTAGAATTGCTTTGCATGCGCTGCGTTGTTCAATTGAATCCCATTCGTCTTTCGGTTTTCTGAATTGCAATCTAGAATGTGTGAGGCAATTCACCGCAGATGTAGCTTGAGTAGCGAAAATTATGCAATTGTAAGGGACAATTCTGTCTTCAATCATAGTTCTTGCAACAGGTTGGTCTCAATTGTTGTCACTTGTACTTGTTCAAATGTCTTTGTATAAAAGAGATTTCAAGCGATTGACCAAATTTTTTGAACTTCTGTGTTCACTGCTCTATTATGAACTCTAAAGATTATACGGAGGAGTTCTGGGAGGCATGCGTCTACATTGAAATTGATGTTTTCAATTGTCTTATTGATTGATAATTGCAAGCAAAATTGCACCCCATTATGATTCTTGTGAATATCACTTGAACAAAGTTATGAATTAATCACCGTTCAAGGTGAATATCATTGACCCATTGATTTCAATTCACCTCCAGTCGAGGTGAATATCACTTGAACATAGTTATGGGTGAATGCATGGATGATGGGCTCAAAATCGTGTCACAATGGCAAAAATGGCACACAATCAATTTTCAAATGCCTAAAAGGTACATTGAAAAAAATTAAAAAAAAAAAAAAAGTTCGTTTTGGAGACTATAGCACTATTGTTAGTACATTTATGTTGTTGAATATTTATTAAAGCATTTTATGAAAGTGTAGGGGACTTTTAAAAAAAGATGGGTGTGACAAATTTGCTGTCAGCATATTTTTTAAGGACTTTTTAAAGATGGTTTAGGTACTTAAATTCTTACAAAGGACTATGATTCTAGTGGGTATTTGAGTAAATTTTTAAGAAATTAGAATCTTGTTGTGTAGATATATATTGAATGTTGGCAAAGGACTTTTTAATGACTTCCTAAACCCTGAAATTTATGAAGTCTTTTTCTCCTTTGAATTCATTTTTTTTTCCAATTTTTTTTTTCCAAGTTGTGTAATTATGTGAGTTCCAAGTGCGCTTCTTGAGGTATGGACTTTTTAACAAACTTTAATTTATTTAAGTCTAAGAGGGTTCACAGTCTGGTTTGAAGTTATGTAGGCAGGAAACTTGGGACCGTTGATTGGGCTGATCATCGATGATCCAGGGGTTAAGGATCTGTGACACCAAATTGGGAAGCCTGACATCGTATTTGCACAGAAATCGAGGTGTTCATGGCGCAGCCGGTGTTGATTACTGCCATTGCGATTTTCGATGTGCGAACTGTTTGGCTGGGTGATCGTTGCAGTTCGGGATTCTTGCACGAAGTTGGTGATTCTGTAGACACACGATGGGTAATTCTGGTTGCACGAGCTGTGACAAGGGTTCAGGGTTTTACAGTTGCATTGCTGTTGCACGAGGTGGGTGATTTGGTTGTACGAGGTGTGGCAAGTTCAGGGCTCAGAGGTTGCGTTGTTGTTGCACGAGGTGTGGCAAGTTCAGGATTTTGCCCGTTGCTGCACGAGCTTTGCTGGTGAGTGAATATTTAGGGTTTGCTGTGCAAGGTAAATATGTGTTCTCGCAGTTTTGAACCTTCGCCTTCTGTGGTGATCTCTGAGTGGCGCTATTTCTGTGGTAGTTACGCCCATTTCTGTTGCATTGAGTCTTTGAATGACATGCTCAATTTCCAGTCAATTTACAGCTCAATTTCCAGTCCTCTGGCAATGGGGAGCCAAGAGAGTGAAGACAAGCGTTCAGGCCTATAGAAGATGAATAGACCTGAGAGAGTGATAGAGAAACAGCGCCGTAGAAACAAAGAACGACAACAACAACATCGTGCCCAAAATGATGGGACTATGCTTGCAAGTGTGTCAGGAAATGATAGGGTTCTTGATGATGTGCCTTCACGGGAGATTAGAAGGGGTGCTCAGCGTATTTTACAATCGATTGATGAAACTTTACAAGAATTCCCCACTCCAGAGGCTCGAGGTCGTATTTTGCAGAGAGTTCTAGCTTATAGTGTTTCTTCGGGTAATTTGTTGTCTTCATCACTTCCTTTTAGCAGTGAAGGTAGGGTTGAGAGAGATATTGTGAGTGGGCTTCAGCAATCTCTTGTGGAGGTTAAGTGCGCAAAAACTTCCGCGTGGTTAGCTACCAAGCATGCCATTCTAACTGCAGTCGTTAGCTCAGGCTGTAGCACGTCTGTACGAGGCCAGGCCCGAGCTCTGCAAATACATCCTTGGAATATTGCCCAAGCAAAAGCTCGCAAGAGTGCCATGGAATCCACTTCTATTTTCAAATGGACGCTTTCAATCCGAAAAAAAAGATGTGATGTCTTGTCTGAATGCACTAAAACAGCAGTCGCACTGTGGTGGGCAGGGGAAACTCGAAATAGTCCTATTGCTAAAGAAGTGGTTCGCTTGAGAATTGATGCCTCCTTGTACGATGTGAAGCCGACACAATATTTAATGGAAACTCAGGTATGGAACAACAACCTTCTCGTGGTTCTGATTTTGTCTTGTTTATTGTTTCCCTGTTGCTATTCAAATTTAGCATCTTCATTTCTGGATAGACTTTGTGTTTGAAAGTTGCCATTTGCATTCTGAACACTGTGGAACTCACTTCTCGGATGTTGAACTTCTCCTGTGCATTGTTTGGGTTGGGAACTACGGTTGATCTTCTTCGATTATTGGAACGGTACCAAAAACTTAGGTAAGCTTCTTACCCATTTCAGCCATAACACGTAGATGTTTTGTGGTATTTCAGTGCAATGTACGTTTTGCTTATTGGTATAGTATGGTCATTGAGGGAACTTTGGGCCTTCAGTGCTACACTAAAGAATGTAAGACGGATTAAATCTAGAGCTAGGAAGCATTTTGTCCATTTTGACATTCAGATGTGGGTTCTGGGTTGGAAACTGGAAACTCTGACTTATTCTTGAAGTATTCGAGGTGTCTTGGTAGAACTAGAATTGGACTTTGGCAGCTTCAGGTTTAGGATGACCTAGTGGGGAGTATTAGTGTAGATTTAAGGTTCGGCATTGGTCACTCTGGGTGTTCACTAAGACACTCAGTTGAGGGTGTTTGTGTACATTAGGATTGGTGATTTGTCACTGAAGGTATTCACGGTGTTTAGGTACATTAGGCTTGGACATTTGTCACTGTGAGTGTTCATTGAGGTAGTTTAGGGTGTTTGATTACATTAGGGTTGGACATTTGTAACTGTTTGTGTTCATTGAGGGCGTTTGGGGTGTTTGTGCACAGTAGGGTTGGAGATTTGTCTCTGCGGGTGCTTAGTGAGGTAGTTAAGGGTGTCCGACCACATTAGGTTTGGACATTTTTCACTGTGGGTATTCACTGAGGGTGTTCAGGGTGTTTGTGCAGATTAGGATTGGACATTTGTCACTGCGGGTGTTCACGGAGGCAATTTAGGGTGTTCATGGACATTAGGGTGGGAAGTGGTCACACTGAGAGTTCATTGAGGGTTGCTTGTTGGGTGTTCATTAGGTCTTGGCGTTCCTTGAGGGTGTTCTTATACAATAGGGTTAGAGTATTGGACAAATGTTTTAGTGGGTGTTCATTGAGGCACTTTAGGATGTTTGTGTACTATACAGGTGGACATTCGTGACTGTGGAGATTCATCAAGGTATCCAGGGTGTTCCAGAGCCTATCTAGCTACTTGCATTGTATTCATCATTCTAATTCCGAAGTTGTGGCACTTTGTGCAGATGGAGTTCTACCTTAGGTTTCAGGAAGCCTATCCGGAAATCATTATTGGCAAGAGGTCCTTCGACTTGCTGCGCCCTTTCTGGATTAAAAGGCTAAAAGAGCGGAACACTTGTTGTTGCATTTACTATGTTGAAATCGTGGAATTACTTGAAGCGCTGAACAATATGAGGCTGAAGTCGGGTCTGCACGCTCCTTGCACCTGTACGTGTGACTGTGAGGAGATTTGTTCTTCACTTGAGGTAAGTGGCACCAGCTGTCAAGGTAAGGAAGTGAGATACAGTCGGACCACTGAGCTTTGGGAATTGATAGTATGTCCAAAAGACAAGTTTGCTGAGTGGCATGCACGGGATTGTTTGTTTGGTTTGTGCAACAATTGTGGTGTTGATTACTTGCCGATATGCCTTGTTGAAGAAGAAGGAACCTCTTCCATTAAAGTTTCTTGGAAGAGATTCGAAATGAAAACCATTGTCACTAGCAGAGGGGAGGAAAAACAGAAATTGCATCTTGCTTACAAGTGCACTACATCTGATGAATTCATAGACTATTTCAAGCCCAAATTGCAATTCTTTATTCAACACAATTTTGTTGCTAGATGGCAAGATCAACAATTCAAGAAGAGTTTGGAGAATATTCCTATTGATGGAATTGTCTGTGTAATTGATTTTGCTGAGAACTATAGCTTTGAGATACAAAATGAGGTGCAATCAATGCATTGGCAGAACTATCAGGTCTCCATTCTTGTCCAGATCTGTTGGACTAGAAACCCTAATCCCGACCCTAGTAATCCCAGTACTAATGCGTTGATGAAGTATCACTTCTATATTTCTGATGACAAAAAACATGACTCTTATTTTGTGCAGCATTGTTTGAACTTACATTGGAAAGATTTGCATCAATCAGGCTTTCATCCAAAGCAGCATTGGATCTGGTCAGATGGTTGTTCTTCTCAATTCAAAAGCAAGGTACCGTGGTACTATGTGAGCCGCTACCCTCATTTAACTGGTGGTTGCATATGTTGGTGGAACTTTTTTGGCTCAGGGCATGGCAAGGGCCCACATGATGGAGCTGGAGCCATTGTGAAACGATTCATTCATCAAGCTCAGTTGGATTGTGAAGGCCCTGAACTTGCAAATGCTGCCCAAGTTGTTGAGATGTTGTGTGAAAAATTGTCCTCAAGACCGGAAACATGTTACACTGGGACAAACAAAAGAGATGTGACCCGCATGTTTTGGCACATCTCCAAAGTGACATTGGCTGCAGAACGCGAGACTCCCTTCACTACCATGCCCATTGCTGGAACCCGAGATTTGCATTCCATCCGATCTGTAAATGCTATTTCCACTAATAGGTTGTTGACAAAGAGTTTGGCTTGCTTTTGTTGCTTTTGCTTGGATTATAAGTGGGACAGTTGTGAAAATTTGGCTTGGACGCTAGGGTGGAATGTAGAGGTCCTAATTCCAGACAATGTACTGCATGTCCGATCAGCTATTACAGAAAATTTTGATGGCAGGTTATGGGCAGATTATGGTGGAGATGGGGAAGACCTAGCTGGTTGCATTGAATTGGGTGAAAACTTTGCAACGGATGTAGAAGAAAATAACGATGGAAATGTTGATTTTGAAGTTTTGATGTGCACCAAGCCAGCATTCACAGTCCAAAAATCTTTCACTTGCCCTTGGGGTCAAGAATTCTTGGTGGGAGATCTATGTGTAGGTGGACTATACTACCAAAGATATAGTCGAGACATGCGAAATTATGTGCTTCTTCGGAAGTCCAAAGTTGCTCATCTACATGCTTGCCAAGTGAGGGCTGTGAAATTCCCCATGGAGCCTCAAGATTACCGAGTGTCGGGCAATGATATGGTGTACAGACTAGGCTCTCATGCTGCTACTGGAATTCGGAGTGCCATTGCAGCGCTGGAGTCCTAATTGTGTGGTTTAGGCAACTTCTGAATTTTCAAGCCTTTTTTAGGAGGAATTCTTTGAAGTCAGTATTGTTTTAGTTAGTAAGTTTTGCTTTAGTTAGTATTGCTTGTATATTGTTTAGTGTAGGCTAGAGTAGGACAGTCATGCTGCAAGGGGCAGTTTAAGAGGTTCAATTCCTCCGTGATTGGAATTATGAAATTTAATGCAAAGATTACTTTTGTTTTGATTCAGCAATGAGTTCATATGTGGATCCATACTGGCTTGCAGTAGTCCGGTGAAGTTTAGGCCTCTGAAACCTGTCATGTTGTTATGTGGTTAAGTGATTCAGGCCATCGTGTGATTTTTTAAAAATCATTTTTGAAGTTCAAAATGGAAGACTTCAGACATCTTTGCGAAAGTTGGCATCATACTTGTCACATAATTGAAGCTTGTGCTTCTTGAGCTGCAGTCATTACCACATCTTGGCTCGATTCAGAGTTTTGTTTAGTTAATAATCTTGGACCAGAAGACGTTGAAATTCCACGGTGCAGTAATGGAAATGAAACTCATGTTTGATCAATTTCGGGATTCATGCCAGCATGTGGCTGTAAGAAATTAATTTCCAAAGTTTGGCCACTTGAGGAGATGTCACAAAAGAGTTTATGGAACCACTGCATCATCCAGGGTGTTCAAACATTGGCAGATTTTGCTTAAACAGCTTGCAATGTGTAGTAGATTGTTGAAAGATTTATGCAAATCTGCTTTTAATGAGAATAGTAATGACATCAAACTCAAAAGATTCTCAATAGACTTAGTTAGATAAGAATGAAGAGATCAACCACTCACATATTGTGAATGTTTGAGTGCAAACAAGGGAGAGGTTTACAAAAGTGACCCCAAGAAATTAGTGCTTAGGTTATAGTAGGAAAAAAAGGACCCTAAACCACATTTGGTGAATTAAAAAAATATATGGAAATGTTAAAGTGTTTTTGGGTGGTTCTTGATCCAAAAGATTTTTTGCGGTGCAAACTTTTGGGTATAATTGGCTCTATATTTTTTTTACAAAAGTTTGCTTCTTCGTCGCAAACTTTTGGATACTCTTTCTATGTATTTTTATTTTTATTTTTCATCTTCATCGCACACTTGTGGATATTGGCTCTATATTTTTTTTACAAAAGTTTGCACCTTCAAATGTTGCAAACTTTTGGATATATGTACCCTTAATTTTTATTTCCTTACTCATGATATTAATGTAATTGGTATAAGGGATTTCTTGTACATGTGTAGTTGATACTTTGTTGTATTCAGTAAAAGTATTTTTTTTCTTATAAAAGTGATTAGCTTTATTAATTGATTTGATTTAATTTAATTTAATATAATTTAATTTACTTGGACACAAATATAAATTAATTAAATTTTTAAACAAACCACCCTCCCAATCAGTCCCACTTTGAACGAGAAGTTAAGCATGCAAGGCTAAATATCAAGGGAGCCAAGTGATTTAATCACAAGTTTACTCCAGGTCATGGCTCCCCTCATTGGGATCCTGTGAAGTTCAATTGCCCATTCTGGCTTGTGCAAGGGATATAGTCTGAAGGCTTTAAGTTAATGACAAAATAGAACCAATGTATGTTGCTTCTGCATACATGTCTGTATTCCAGCTCATGCAGCATTTAATATAGCCTGCATACAAATTTGGCGGATGATTTTCTGGTAACTTACTAGAGATTTGTTTAGGTTCATTTATGAACTAAAGCTACCAAAAAAATCTAGAATTGAGCTTCTAGTATTTCATGTTTATAAATTGGACTTCAATAATCCTTGTAAATTGTACTTAAGGGATTTAGTACTTGTTTGTAAATTAGTTACTAATTATTTTGGAAAGTAGGAGTGTTGAATATGAAACCCGTATATTTAGTTT